>MU277983.1:0-18567 GCA_022385765.1 Trametes cingulata | reverse complement strand
AAGGAGGGGGCGGGGGCTGGGGCCCTGAAGGAGGGGGCGTGGGCGCGGGTGTGGAAGTAGGGGTGGGGCTGCTCGTCTCGCCATCTTCCGGTGTCGACTTGTTGCGGGCGGCGTCGTCGTCGTCGTCGTCGTCGTCGTCGCGCATCGTCACGTCGCCATCCCCGTCGGCCTGCATGGGCTCCTCCGTGTCGCGCAACTCTGCGTCCGCCCTGCCCTTGCCTTCGGCCGCCGTCGCTCGCTCCCTCTCCCTCAAGCGCATGACGACCGGGGTGGCGGTGCGCGACGGGACCCGGGAGTCCTGGCTCAATCCGTCATCGTCGTCGGAGAAGTCGAGGTCCTCGAAGAAAGCCGACGAGACGTGCTTCTGCGCTTGCAAGGCCCGTGCGGTGTCTTTCTCCTGCTCCTCGACGTCACCGCCTGGGTCCGACTTCAGCGGCGCGATGTGCTGGGGGCGGATGTCGGCGAGCTCGAGGATCTTGAGCTTGGGATTCTTGGCCTTCTCCTCCAGGAGCTTGAGGTGGTGCGCCTTGCGGTTCACGGCGAAGGCGTTGTACGCGGCGGGGGCGTGCGCCTGGAACTCCTCCATGGAGGCGAACACGAGGGGGTCCGCTGCGGTGACGAGCGGCTTGGTGGTCAGGAGGCGGAGGGACGCACCCGGGTGGACGTACACGCCGCCCTCAGGGTGGAGCCTGCAATGCTCCAGGCGGTTGGCGTTGCGCGTGATCTCCTGTTCGTGTAGACAATGTGTAGTTAGTCTCGAGTAGATAGGCAGGAATCAAACGAATAAACATAAATATGACTTACAAAGATCAGGTTGTCGAGGGCGGCGGCGACGGCGGGGTTGACCGCTTGCTTGTCGCCGGGAAACGCGCGCGCTGCGACGCTCTTCTTGACGGCGTTGGTGATGTTCTTGACGTCCTGGTTGTACTGGTCCCAGCGCGCCACTTCGTCCTTCTTCGCCTGTAGATCGAGAGCCTCGGCGCGATCCTTGGGCGGGGCCGGCGTCTCCAGCATAAGCTCCTCGACGTGCTTGCTGTCCCATTGAGGACGCTTCGGCTGGGGGTTGGAGTCGGTCTTCGGCTGGCCAGGTCCGGGCGACCAATGTACCTGCAGGAATTCGAGCCAGTCTTCGCGGAGGCGCACGCCGACGGACGTGCCGAGCATATGCTTCGTGACGCGGTCATAGATCGCGCGCGCCACGTACACCCAGATCGCGAGGGCCATGAAGTCGGCGCCGATGTTGTGGCTGTCGACCGCGCGCCACTCGATGAGCGTACGCGTGAGCAGACGCGTCGCCTTGTTCTTGTCGACGAACACCTGGGGGATCGGGGGGACCAGTTGGTGCTCGCTGCGGCGTCCGATGATCCTGTCGCCGAGCGGTTTGGCTGGGACGACGAGGGCGTTGGGCCGGCTCTCTGGTCCGTACTTGGCGTCCCTGAAATGGGTGTTGATGGTCTTCACGTCCTCCGTGTCGTAGTCCTGCCAGCCGTCGTTCGCGTTGAACGCGGCGATCCAGAACTTCGTGAGCGACTTGAAGTAGTCCATCTTGTTGTCGGCGAGAGCCTTGGCGATCGGACGCCAGCTGTTCATCATGATATTGAAGAACCGCGTGTCCTCGACCTTGACGACTTGTTGCATCTCGAGGTCGGCCTCCTGCAGGTCCTGGAGGTGGGCGAAGATCCATTGCCACATCTAGACGAGGGAAATGAATGTACAGTTAGCAAAGGTAAAATGGGGTGAAGGAAGGAGAAATGAATACTGACGTGGAGCACGCCGTTGACGGGCTTGTGTCCCATCATAACGGGATCCTGGATGTAGACGTGCATGTGCGACGTGTGGTCGTACATGTCGCCGTCCGTGCCCGTGATGGCCTTGTCGACGAGGGGGTCCATGATGCGACTGATCTGGAGACAATAAGGTAAGACGCAACTCGATTCCACGGCCAGTCGAATGCCCGACGAGTGACGCGTGGAAGAGCAACAGCCGAGGCCGCGCACTTGCGCAGCCTCGCGGGGGTATCCGGTCGACCTATACCCTCCGAGGCCGCGCACCTGCGCAGCCTCGGACGAGTCACACACTCAGTGGGGCCCCGAGGCCGCGCACCTGCGCAGCCTCGGGACATAGTAGTCGACCCGCTCGAGTGGTGAGGCTGCGCAGGTGCGCGGCCTCGCGGCCCCACTGACCGTGTGACTCGTCCGAGGCTGCGCAGGTGCGCGGCCTCGGGTATCGGTAGGCTAAAAGCGTGGGAAGCGTCAGTACTCACATACTGTATACCAAACGACGCCTCATGGAGGACGTCGTACATGTCCGCGATGGACGACTTGGTCGGGAGGGGGAGGTTGATCGTATGGCCCATCTTGCGACGGAACGCGTACCACCGGAACTTGGCGAGCGCGTGCTGCTTGGCCAACAGCGTCGCCGCCGACGCTGGCCCGTGAGGCGGATCCGTCCACCATGTCGCGCACAATGTCTCTGTGCTCCTCCAGTACTCCTCCGAGGCCCGCTTCCAGTTCTCGCTGGACATCCGTCCGTAGTCGTTCCGGAACGGGTGGAGGATCTTGACGTAGAGCTCGTCAATCTCGTCCATGAGCGTCGGATGCCAGATCTCCTTCTGCTCGATCGGGGCGCCCTCCAGAGCGACGTCGCGGATGGACTTGTAGTGCGCGAAGGACTCATTGAGCTTCGCCGCATCGATCTTGTCGCGCCTCTGCCACATCTTGGCGAACCTCTTGAGGTTCCGCCAGTGATCGTCGGATGGCGCGTCCGTGATGTTCCCGTCGCCGTCGCTTATCGGCCAGTAGGCCGCACGCGCGATGTCGAGCATCTCCTCGAGCTGCATCTCAATGACGGAGGACCACATCTACAGAATGCGGGTTAGTTAGCCTCTCTGCTGCGCGATCCGCGTGTGTGACTTACCCCGCCGACGACCTCGTGTCGCCGCGCCTTGTCGATCGTCTTCGGATCCACCCGAGGACGGACCAGACGGTCGCGCAGCTCTTGCAGCTTCGTCGTCTTCCCGTCGCCGAAGAACGTGAACTTGAAGGCCGTCGTGAGGAACTGGAAGGCCCGCGCGGAGGTGAAGAGCTTGTCCCAGCCCCTCCGGTTTGGGTCGTTCACCCCGACGATGGGGTTGACGACGAGCTTCTTCCAGTCCTCGCTGCCGGGGACCAGCTTCCGCCCCGCCTTCTCATACTCGACCTTCTTCTGGAGGCACGCGAAGTGGCAGTTTTGCAGCCGCTCCTCCGGGGTCGCCTTGTACGTCGCGGTCACGTCGTTGCTGGCCAGGTAGACGAGGCACGCCTCGTTCTCCCCGATTTGAGCTGTAGGAGATTACATGTTAGCGTATTGTTTCACCGGAATCCGCCCACGCATACGCGTTCGCGGCGCACTCACTTTCATCGTACAGGGCGACGACCCACTCCATTGTGCCGTCTTGGACGCGGTCAATGGTGCCCTTGACGGTCTTGAGGTGCTCGATCGCCTCCGCCCGCTGCTGAGGATCGCGATCCGCGGCGAGCAGCTGCTCGAGCATTTCCTGCGTGAGGGTCGCGTCCGCCGCGAGCCCCCTCGCGCGTGCTCGCAGCGCGGCCGTCCGGTGCTGTCCGTTGAGGAAGATGATCCACTTGCCCTTCGCGCGCGCAGTCCATACCAGGCGCGGGCCGTCGGGGCTGTCGATCGGGCGCATCTGGTAGCTGCCGGGCTCGACGTCGTCCGGGTGGACGAGGATGGGCATCGGGTTGCGCCAGTTCTCGATGCCGTTGAGGAAGGACTTGGAGATCTCCGTGACCTTGCTCGGGATCTGCGCGCGTTTGTTGACGTCCTGGAAGCTGATCTTCACGTACGGTTGGTCCTGCGCGAGCGAGCAGAACGCGTACCCGAGCAGGGCCTTCGACGCCGCGCGCGCCTGCTCGTGCTTGTTGACCTTCTGCGTCGCCTCCGTCTCGAGGGCCACCTTGAGCTTTGGGTCCCTCTCCTTCGCCTTGACGGACTTTGCGCGCGGCTCCGCCTTCTTGCGCGGCTTGCGCGCGCGCGGTTTCTTCTAATGCGCGCCGCGACAAAAGGTCAGTATCGCAAGGTGCGCGCGTGATCGCGCGGTCTGCACTCACCTCGTCCTCGTCCTGAGAGCACTCGTCGTCGTCGTCGTCGTCGTCCTTCTTCTTGCCCTTCCCTTTCCCCGCGCCCTTTCCGCCCTTCTTCTTCGTCGCCTCCGCCACCTCGACCTCACTCTCGCCCTCCTCCGAGGCCGCCGCCACAACCGGGACGCTGCTCGATCGAGACTCTGTGGGGTCATTAGCGCTGCGTCGTCGCGATCGCGTTCCGCGCGCACCCCGCCTCGGAGACGCGCAGGCCGGAGCAACGTACCTGGGGCCCGACTGCCCGATCCTCCTGCCTGGGCCTGATTCTCCGGTTGCGTAGATGCGGTGGCGGGATCGGCGTTCTTCTGTTCGTGTGGGAGAGCGTAAACGTGTATCTAGTCAGTAATGAATCTGATGCGAGTGGGGAAGGTGGTCGCGCGGTAGCGTGTACTGTACCTTGTTGATCGGCCGCGCTTTGGGCTTGCTCTGCGCCGGCTTGGATCCAGCGTTAGGGTCTTCCATATCGGAGTGCGAGGGAGAATGTCAAGCTAGCGGTTGAATGGAGAGGTACCGAGGTTGCAGCTGTGAGATGGAAGCCTGAGAGCGCAGAAGGTGATAGACTTGCGCAGTGGGACGACTCGCTGGCAACGTCCGCGTGGCGTGGCGCCCCGAGCGCCCGTGCCATGTGCACCGGACCCGCGTGGCACGACTGCCTGTTTGGGCAGTTGTACTCAACGCCGCACCGACAGCTCGCCTTCACGGTCATGTACGCTGCGCTATGTGACTAGAACCCGTACCTGCGGTCCTTCTTCTCAAGGAACGTAGTCGTTTTGGCCCCAGGGCTGCTTTTCAGTCATGAAGTGACCGCCGAGATTCTCACTGATACATCGTATTCAGGGGACAGTCAGCGGCTTGAACGCGTACACGGCCGCGGATCTCTTGCAGCAGTCTGATCTTTCTGTGCGAGGTCGCGTACATGCGCAGCCGCGGGCTGATTGCATGTGGAGAGCGAAGATACAATGATGCCTCCGTGCGCAGGCATGGGACAGTCAGCAGCTTGAAGGCGTGAACGGTAACGGCTCTCTTGTCGCAGCCTAGTCTCTCCGTCCAAGGCCGCGCACATGCGCTGCCGCGGACTAATGGGCATGTGGAGAGCGAGCATACGACGCTGCGCAACTGCGCAGCCTCGGACGTCCCATCCTCGAAAGGCACCGGACCGAGGCCGCGCACCTGCGCGGCCTCGGACATTTCGTTGTGCGCGTCCGTACCACCCGAGCGGCCTCGGACATCTTTCTGTACGCGACTTACCATCCGATGCTGCGCACCTTGTTGTGCCCGTGCCTACCACCCGACGCGGCACACCTGCGTGGCCTCGGAGAACCTGGGCGAGGGCCATTTTGTAGCCGAAGACGAAGCCAGGGGCTGAGGTGACAGAAACTGCCAGCGGCACTCCATGCGCAAATGACCCCTCTGCAAACTCAGGGCAGGCTCCCGCAACTAAGGCAGCGCGCAAGGGAGCGTCAAAAGCGCTGAACGGGCCGCGAGGCACGAAGGAGCTGGGAGGGACCATGCGCGAGAAGGGCGGGGGCACGCAGGAGAAGGACACGAACCGTAACGCGCCAAAGGTGCGCATCCCGTTTGCCGCGTCTATCGCAACGCTTTGTCAACACGCATGCGCACTGTAGCATGCCCAACAGAGGCGTGATGAAAGCAAAGCCAGTAACAGCGAGACCCTGCGCATAGTGAAAGCGGAGCCCAGGATATCCCTGAATATCGCGCTGAAGGACTCCACCGAGGCCGAGATTAACAGCCTTACCGCGCGCGCTGCCAAGGCCCGCATCGGGTATGCCTACCTCGACATGGTTGAGGCCCTAGGAGAGACGCTATATTAGTTTGGGAAGTGGAACAACCGGCAATGGGAAGACGCGAAAGTAGCGACAATGGCGGAAGGATTTCGCCCAACGGGAATTTACCCGTGGATCGACCCGATCTCCATCGTAGTTCAGCGTGGAGCTATCGTCGAGAAGTCCCTCAGCAAGACACCCATTGAAGGCGAGGTTGGCCCCCTACTGGAGTTCACGGCGGAGGCGTGCGGGAGCTATGTCGTATGGGCGGGCGGTCGCCACCGGTACAAGGTGTTCCTTTCTTACAAGGCAACCTTGCGCGCGGATTTGGCGAGGACGAGGGAACATCTTAAAAAGGTGCGCGCGCGCAGCGTAGGCGACGACGCCAGCGGCTTGCAGGTTGCCGAGCTTGAGACGAAGTGCGCAAACCTCGAGCGTGCCTACCGGAAGCCAGCGCACTGGGCGGTCCCTGTGTACTATGCAGGTATGTCGCTTGCTGCCCACGTCATGCAGATACTCATCGTCTCCCTGCGCACAGATGACGTCGACGATGAGCTCGGTGCCTTTATGTCGCGCAACAGCAATACACCGAGCCTCAAGCAGACAGATCAAGAGCGCTTTTGGGCGATGGTCCCGCAAGTCAAGAAGATGTATCGAGAGCTCCTTGCAGTTGCGCACCACCACATTGAGGACGCTTCGATTGGGTCGAGCCAATGGGCTAAAGAGATTGTTGGAAGGGTGCTTCCCGTCACTGACATCCAGAAGGGCATGGGAGCGCTCTTCAAGGAGCTGCGTGCATGGATGTTTGTTTCCCTCCTGGCGGAGCTGCCCCACGTCCGCGATGGCAAGCATGCCACCCTTGAGCAGCTGAAAGCTCGCATGAGAGCAGTGGAGTCGTCCGCGGTGGTGACAAAACGAGCAAGCGAGGGAAAGAAGAAGCGCAATGCCGCATTCGCTCACAAGCGTCCTCCAGGGACAGCTGGAGGGGTACGTATCACCTCCTACTTTCAGGCGTGCAAGGCAACGCATGCGCAGGCGGTCTTTTTGCTGTTCCGCCTGGCGCATGCGCGGTCGCGCGCAATCCTTCTCGGGCGTGTGCAGTGCTGACATGAAGATGCGCAGATATGGGCCGACATGCTCATGCCTATTCTCAGAATGATGGCCTTCGTTGCTACAGGCGGGAAATGGCACCCAGAGATGTCCCCGCGTCTCCGCAACTACCTCAAGTTCCTCGCGCTTCCACCAGATCTCTGCGCATCGCACCGCAGTCACAAGGATGTGTATGACAATGGCTACCAAGACTTCCGTTCGTCTGGGAGCGTCGAATCTGAGGTGTGGCATGACGGCCTCATTTGCACAATCAACGGAGTCTACAAGAGGAAGGTCCAGGGCGCCATGAGCTCTGTCCTTAAGACGTCGACTACAGTACGGCAGGAGGCTATGACGAACTACTGGGAGCTTGTGGATCGGCTTGTGAAGAAGTCCTGGACGAGCGGAGTTGCGCACACCGCGTGGGGGCCCGATACCAGGGAGACCATGACGGCGCGCTAGCGCGCTTTCAATGGATGCGCAGGGTGCGTGAGGCAGAGGGTGCGCTGAACCTTCTCCTTGCAACGTCTAGCTTCATGCAAGACCTGTATCAACTCTTCGCCGACGTCTCGTATGATATACAATGGGTACGTCGCCTTAATTTGGTCTGCACTTCACCGGGTTCCTTGCCTGGTGTCTACACTGCGTCGGCACGCAACGGACATGTCCGGCCGGGTACGTCAGACTATAATCCTGGTCTGACGCACTTGACACAGGACTCATCTGATGCGCCTGACCAGCGTCCTGGGCTGGCGCGCACACCCACACAATGGGGCATGGTACATAATTCCATGCGCATCTTCTGAAGCCGTGGAATTTCATCGTCAACCTGTGGGTGTTACAGGGCGCCCGACAATGCATCCGTTCCGGCGGACATTTTACGGCTGTGGCTCAATTTGCAGGAGTCAATCCACTCACCCATTTGCCCTGCAGATCAGCCGTCAAGTTGATCCTCTGTCCAACATCACCGCGCAGTCAGTGGCATACCCCTGGGTCTTTGATCACACATCCAACCTGATCGAATACTTCACCAACGGCCACGTTCTCCAGGATACCAGCAACCAGCCGTGCAACGTGAGTCCGGGCCCTGCCTCTATATTTGTGCACACTCACCGATCTGATTATTCTCAGTTCTGGCTCTGGCTGTGTGAGCAGATGGACCTCGTGCGCGCCGTCAACACCATCATCGCTGCACAGGTGATAAGACCAGAGTGAGAAGCTGCCCTTGCGGCGGGCACACATAGGCTCCGTAACATCGCGCTGGATGCTGAGCAGAACCCGCGCATGCAGTTGCCTGAAGACATCATGGCAGTCTTTGACGACTATCCTGAGGACAATCCCACCGCGTTCAGCACCCACATCAGCCGCTTTGGTGACATCCTACACGACGCTGTCCCTGGCGCAGACGTGCAACCTCCGGACTTCCTACCCGGTGTCGCCTACGTCCCACGGCATCCTTTCGGCGCACATCCCATTCACCTCCCCCCTGAACATGAGCGCGAGTTTCCAGAGCTTTTGCTCCTCAAGCGCAACGCTGTGGACTTCCGCGCCTTCATTGACAGCAAGGCGCGCCCTCGCAGCCTTCGATTGCTCGCGCTACAACTGCATATCCACTGGTACATCTATCAACACACCATGTCCACTGTCCTCACACATCAGGCCGGACGCACACTGCGCTTGCATCTTGTCGATTATCTCACTGCGCAGTTCCCGCGCCATGTCTGGACTACGGCAAGGGCACTCTATGACCGCGCAGATGAGGATGTGAGAGGAACATTCGGGCTGTCGCATCTTATGGGATCACACTCTCATCGGCGAACTCGCCCACAGAACCTGCGACGGAGATGGCGGCGGCAGTGCAACCACTGACAAGGAGCTCCTGGATACCATTCAGTGCAAGTCGCTGTGGGCAACGTACAATGCGGAGCTCAACAAGGTCATCAAGGTTCTGCAACACTCTATTGTAGCATCCTCGGGAGGGGATCCCAAGCAGCCACTCAATAGTGAGGTCCGCCCTCATGGATGGGAAGGGCGGAGCCCGAGTAGGGAATAGCACGGGTTGGGTAAACCCGTCGAGGGTACGGGTACGGGTAGTGGAGGGTAGGGTTAGGGTAGGTGGACGCGTACCCCTACTTGTACCCGTACCCGTCCGCCATACCCGAGGGTAGATGTAGCATTTACTCAGCACCAGCGACGCGTCAATGAATTGATGTCCGGGCATCTGTCAGGATGCTTCAGGCCGTGCTGGATGTGCTCCAGAGCTTCAATATGTGCGTCCTGGAATGAGATGACATCGTTGACTCGAGGACTCAGTACGCACATGATATTCTAGGAATCTCCTCTCAATGTGCCATTCCCGGGCCACACTGGGTTCACCCTCGACATCTACTCGTGCATCACACAAGTAGCCGTGGAACCGGCTCGGCCTCTTTCACCAGACACCGAGCCCCTCACCCATCCTTGTGGCGCTGTTCCAGGCGACAGTGACGCTGAATCTGGAAGTGCCACCAAGTTGCATGCCAAAAACCCGGGGGTTACCCGTATCTGAACGGGTTCTACCCGTACCCTAGGGTACGAACCCTTCGGGGGTACGGGTCCTACGGGTTGGGTAAGTTCACGGGTTGGGTCAGGGTACGTGGAAATTACCCGCGGGTGACCCGTGCTATTCCCTAAGCTCGAGTTACCTTCTGGTGGGGCAAGAGGAGGAGTACTTCCTTGGGCCAGGACGGGATGAACCCAACACTTCTTAAATTGAGCGTCAGCTCGATATTATTCAAGCTGCGATCAGGGAGAAGGTCACCTGACCCCTCCCTGATCTCCCGGCAATGAAGAACTTGAAGAACATTCCCCCGCCGGACAAATATGGCAGCGAGGACGATGCTGACGCCTTCATGATGTGGTTGAAGGTGTTCCTCCGTTGGCTGGCCCTCGGGCGAGTCACTAGGCCTGAACTTGATGCCGATAGGGCACAGCTGCTTGGCCAGCACCTTGTTAGGCTGGCCAGGACTTGGTATGACGATGTCATCGATAACTTCGGTGGCGTGGGCCGCAACTGGACATTCAAACAGTTAGTCTGTGCGTTGTATCGGTGATTCATCCACCGATCAATGGCGCGCTCCGCGGCCGAGCGATTCCAAGCGGTCAAGTATGACAGGACCGCCGGTGTGAGTGGGCTATGGGATACTCTTACAGCCCTGGCCAGGAAGATGCCCGAATTACCTGACAACTACACGTTTAAAGTGCGCTTTATAGACGCACTTCCCGAGGATATCTGCGCACCACAATTCCATAATCGGGGAATCTCCCTCGACCCATCAAGCGCATGGTCGATACGGAGGGCGGCCCTACTACAGGAAGAGACCAACCGGACCCTAGAAGAGTGGCGGTCTGCTCGTTGACCACCTGTAGTGCGGCCGAATCTGAAGCCACCATCGCAGACGGAGCATAACCCCGCCCTGCCGCGGCAGACGGACGATTGCCTGCAACCGTCGTCCCGGGTGATGGATCACCACCGCCCTCCCATTCTGCCAAACAGTCAGGAGGTCCACCGACCTACCAACAACGGCCGGACAGGCTCATACCCTCTGTGGGATCGGTGTGACAACGCCAACTTCACACCTCGGGCATCGTCCAATCCATCGGGCGGCACCAAACTGTCCGGTACTGCCCCCCGTATTCAGTGCTATAACTGCAAGGAATTCGGACATATGTCTGCTCAGTGCCCCAAGGCGCAAGCCCCGCG
Organism: Trametes cingulata; assembly: GCA_022385765.1. NCBI lineage: Eukaryota > Fungi > Basidiomycota > Agaricomycetes > Polyporales > Polyporaceae > Trametes > Trametes cingulata. Next base: position 7,816 of record MU277983.1, on the reverse strand, counting down.
TCTGCGAGCGGCACAGGTGATTGATGACGACACTGATGCCCCTCCTGCTGGGGATGAACAAGCCCCTCCCGATCTACCCGACCGTCAGGAGGATAATACAGAGCTGGACAACCTTCCAACTCCCGGCACCGGGGACCACCCGCAGCCAGCGGTGGAAGAAGCCCAGGACTCCGAGAGTGCGCCAGACAATGATGCGCTCTACAAGTCAGCTGAGGATTACTACGCCATGGACAGATCGCAATACAATCCCGAGGAGGACTACCATGCAGCTTTCTCCGACCATGGTAACAACGACTTGTGGTTCGGGTCGATGAGACTCGTCATCGACGGGGAGGAAGATGACGATACTTCTTGCCAGTCCACTCGCCCTATGTACCACGGGGAGGATCCTGTATTATATACACCTTCCCATAATACAAATGGGGCAGCGCCTCCGGTCCTCGGACTGATGGACGCTGCCCCCGATTTCATCGGACCCTTCCCTCTGTCTGAGTCCACGTCCACTGTAGACGCGGACACCGTGTCTGACACTTCATCGATTCCGTCCCTGGAGTCCATTGACGAGGATGACTCCATCCATTCTTATAGCATGCCCCGCAGCCCACAACTGGGACGTATGGGCGAGCGATTCAAAGGAACCATTGTCAAATTGCCAATGGACGAAGACGTCGATGAAGTATGGACCCAGTTTGTCTGTTCCGATAGAACGGACGATGATCTTATGCCGGTAGTAAGCCTGCTCTACCGCATGCTCCACCAGAATAACCACCTCATTAAACAACTGAGAGGTGAGCGCGCCGTGAACGACGCACTCAAGCAGGCGTTAGCCTGGGGGCAGCAGGAATTGGCAGTTGCCCTCTTCCGGGAAGCCAAAGGACTGCCAGGGCCCAGCCGACACCAATGGGCAGACGAACAGCGCGAACACGTCCGTGTTCGACTCTTGACTGATTACGTCGATGACCAGGCAGAGACAGCTCTACCTACCCTGACCCTGGAGGAGGCGACAACAGCTTTCCTCGATGTGGTAGAGGGCAGGAGCCCTCCACCTACTTCGGGAATCGATCCACCCAGGTATGAGCAGGTCTGCCGCACCGAACGAGTCGAATGGTTCGGGGCTATGGCCCGGGAATGGGACAGCATAGTCACCCCGGCCGTCGTCTGCTACACTCAGCTGGTGAGCAGGAGGGACTCATACTCCTGCTCAATATCAACGGCCTAGGAGCTCTCACTCTCTTAGACATAGGTAGCACCACGGAGCTACTTAGCAACGATTTTGCTCGGGTATCCGAATGCGACCTCATTAAACTGGAGAATCCAGCTACGTTGCAGTTGGGGTGCGTGGGCAGCCGCTCGTGCACAAACTTCGGGACTCGAGCTCCTACAATGCTGGCTCAATTCGGATCCGACGTGTACTTTGACATCGTGAATCTTGACCGTTATGACGCGGTACTTGGTACCCCGTTCCTACGGCGCTTCGGAGTCATTCTCGACTTCGAGAACAACTGCGTTCATATCGACAGTCATGCCTATCCAGCTCTGTCGAGGGCGCAGGTGTCTGACGTCCTCAGCAAGCGCAGCGCAACGGTGTACGCTTGGGAGTGCCCAAAGCCGAGCGCGCCACCGGACGCGCCCAACGGGCCAGGACCATCGCATTGAATCGTGCTGGACCAGCTATTGACGGAGCTGGTATGGCTCGCAGCCGCACGAGCCTTGACGACCACGTCCAGGCCGGCGGCATCTACCGTCGACCACCTTTCCACTAGCATGCAGCCTCCCTCGGAGACTGCAACTTCCCACCCACATCCAGAACCACCAGATGACCCATCCGCTGCGGAATTACAGCGTGTTCACGACATGCTCTGAGAGGAGTTTGCCGACCTATTCCAACCTGTACCCCCGGGACTACCACCATTGCGCGAAGTCAATCATACGATACCATTGATTGACCCCAATAAACAATACAACTATCACTTGCCGCAGTGTCCGGAGGTCCTCCAAACACAACTCAGCGAGAAGATCGACTGCTACGTTAAGAACGGGTGGTGGGAGCCTCGAGCCGCTAGCCAGGCGGCTCCTCTCCTATGCGTATATAAGAAGGACGGGCGGCTGCGTACAGTCGTCGACCTTCAACAACGCAACGACAACACAGTCCGGGATGTGACACCGTTCCCGGACCAAGATCAGATACGCAACGATGTTGCTCGAGCTCGGTACCTGTTAGGACTGTGCGGGCTCGGGAACTCCGGAGTACCGGACTCGGAGTCGGACTAGGGAAGTCCGGGGTAACGGAGCGGAGTTGGTCCGGGGTGAAGCGGACGAAGTCCGGAGTGGAGGGAACGAGGTCCGGAGTTCGGAGTACGCACGGGGGAGGACTTCTGCGAAGCTATTGGCAACGCACGGGTTCACGACAGTGTCCTCAATTTAGAGGCGGACGGAGATGTCGGAGTACGGAGTTCGGGAATTCAGACTAGGTCTTCGGAAAGGAGGATTAGGAAGAACGGAGGCGAGACAAGAGTTCGGGGTTGGACGGAGTACGGAGGTCGGAGGTCGGAGGTCGGACAAGGAGTTCAGGAAAAGGGATATGAATACGAGATATCCGAACTGAGTAGCTAGTACATTCCGGAGCGGTATAAATAGATACGGGCTTATTGTCTTTGAGTACAATAAGGAAGTGCGGAATAGGAAGGAGTAAGAGCGGAGTACAAAGTAGTCGTGGAAAGACAATAACCTAATTGTTAAGAACGAACATGAGGCTAATGGCGTGATCTGAGACATCTGATGGACCGGAGTTGAGTCCGGAGTAAGGAGTACGGAATACGAAGATCGGAGTACAAGTCCGGAGTAAGTCCGGAGTACGGAACTCGGAGTTGAGGTCCGGAGGTTCGGACTTCGAGTTCGAGCACGGCGCGTAACAGTGCCCTCCCTCTAGGCCCGAACCCCTGAGGGCCTTCGGAATAAGAACATACGGAGTCGGAGTTGGAACATACCGAAAAAGGAGACGGATCAAAGCAGGGTCGGAATCGGAGATCGGAAATTTTTGCATATAATCCGAGGTCCGACGCGGGATTGGACTTCGCCTCTTTCCCTCCAACCACCACCAGCACCAACAGCAACCAGCCCCCCCCCCCTTCAATTATGTCATCTCGCTCATCCTCCGAGGAAGTGGTGGACGTCGCGGCCATGGAGGCCGCTCTGGCGGAGGCCAAGCGGAAGCAGGCGGCGAAGGAGGCGCGGAGGGCGGAGAAGGCGCGGAAGGCGGAGGAGGCCCGCCACCAGCTGCTGTAGCCCTGATGCATCAGAGGCCGGACGCGCCCAGGGCCCCTTGATGCACCAGAGACCGTACATTTAAGCGCCCATCATTGGTAAGCAGCGGAGTTTCAATCCGTGTCCAAATGCAGTAGACAGGCTCGGAAAGGGCAGTAGGGCCGTTATCAGGACTGATAACGGCCGCAATCTTATCAGTACGTCCGAATTAGGCAGGCAGTCACTCATCTAATCTATTTCGATCTACAGGGCGCTTTTTTTATCGGCACCCGGCCGGATTTGGCAGGTGGGCTCTGGGGGACCAGGTAGGGGTCCCCCTGAATGCTGTAGCTCTCCCAGATCTCGTCCAAATCGCATCGTTCTTTTTGCTAACTGTTCGCATTATCTAGGCGAATAATCGTACCAAGTACTGTCTTACGCGATTACGTATCTAACACTACAGGTACTCGACAAATCTGGCCCATTAGCCAGACAAAAAGGTGCGCTACCCGCCCGTTTCGCGTCGGAGCGGGGTGCGAGTGGGCTCGTCTGAAAGCGGCTGAACACCGCTTTCGAACGAGCCCACTTGCGCACCGATCTGTGAAGGTGCGGCTGCACTGCCTCCCTCCCTGCCTGGGGAGGGGGGCCAGTTGTATCTCCGTCGTTCCTGGACGGATTTGTTCCGTTCCTTTTCTGTACTGTAGCTAATTAATACTGCTATCTAGGCATATCGCGTTTTCCACGCTACAAGACCACAGCGCGCCGCAATGGAGCGACCTCTGTTCAGCCACAGGGCGCTTCTCAGGCCCGTAGCTCGGCCACCCGGCCACGGATCGCGGTGCGAGATACACCGTTAGAACGCTGCATTCAGCAGCTTTCTGGCGATGTATAACGCGCCGCGATACGACCGCTGGGGACGGCGCTGTCCCCCACCCCTCCTCCTGCCTATCCTGCCCCTTCCCTGGCTGTTTGGACCCCTTATATCCCGATGTAACGCGTGTATCACACTATGTTCTCTCTTTCATACCTAATATATGCTCTCCCTGCACCCCACCACATCTCTGTATTGCTCCAGGACCTCAAGAACAGTCTCTGGCATCTACCCAGAGTGTTCGCCTCACAGAGAAGTCGTTTGGGCTCGGAGTCACGATCGCTCTTGTACATAGGTCTATATAGTGCCTGAGTATGCATGTGCCAATTTACAGCCTTATCGGCTTCTGTGTCAAGCGTAGGGAAGCTTATCAGTTGGCGAATAGATGACTATCTATTACCAGTGGGGAACTACTAATGGTCAAAATAAGTACAGAATAGGGTAGACACAGTGTAGGGCTTTCTATCGAGCCCAAGACGAGAATTTAGAGTGAGGAACTGCCCAAGATATGTGCTAAGGTATGCTAGAGTACCTAGAGCTCACCCATTCTTACAGCCACACCGGGTGTCCGACACAGCCGCCCAATAGCCGCCCAATAGCGTCTTAAGACGCCTCAGTGTGGCTGAAGCACCCCAGGACTAATCTGCGGATATCTCTGTCAATTTTCGCTCAATCTGTTCGCAAATTGTACTGTGTATTGAGCAACTAGTACACTATCATGATATGTGTTTTGTTTTGCCTGATTTCAATATGTTGGGCTTCCATGAGGGTGCCTTTTGGGCATGTTTCACAGGCTCTGTATCAATGAGAAGGGATGCTAGGTCCCTGAAAAGCGATATACACATTCTTACTATGCTTATGGGGCTTATAAAACTAGCTGAATGGTCGGGGAATGTCTACCTGCCTATATATGGACCTGTCAGGGCAGAAGCTATGAAATCACAGAAAATGCGAAAGCTGTCAGCCTACCAGGCTGTGGGCAGCTCTCAGTGAGCTAAAGAATGTACTAAGTTGCTCTTAGAACAGGTTGAGGTTGCGTCCGGGTGTCTAGAAGGGGAGGAAGGGAGTAGGAGGGACAAGGGGAAGGGGTGGAGGGTAGGAGGAGGGGGACAGCACAGCGCCATCCCCAGTGGTCGTATCGCAGCGTATTATACATCGCCAGGAAGGTGCATTCAGCCGCTTTCTAACGGTGTATCTCGCGCCGCGATCCGTCGCCGGGTCGCTAAGCTATGGGCCTGGGAAGCGCCCTGTGGCTGAGGGGAGTTCGCTCCCTGGCGGCGCGCCACGGTCTTGTAGCGCTATCAAAGCGGTACCCCTAAATAGCAGCAGTGATTAGCTACAGTGTGCTGAAAAAACGGAGGGAATCCGTCCATAAACCGCCGAGATACAGGTGGCCCCCCTCCCCAGGCAGGGAAGGAGGCAGCGCAGCCGCAACTTCACAGATCGGTGCGCAAGTGGGCTCGTTCGAAAGCGGTGTTCAGCCGCTTTCAGACGAGCCCACTCGCACCCCGATCCGACGCGAAATGGGCAGGTAGCGCACCTTTTTGTCTGGCTAATGGGCCAGATTTGTCGAGCACCTGTGGTATTAAATCCGTAATCGCGTAAGCCCGTACTTGACACGATTACTCGCCTAGATAATGCAAACAGTTAGCAAAAAGAACGATGCGATTTGGACCAGATTTGGGCGAGCTACAGCATTCAGGGGGACCCCTACCTGGTCCCCCAGAGCCCACCTGCCAAATCCGGCCGGGTGCCGATAAAAAAAGCGCCCTGTAGATCGAAATAGATTAGATGAGTGACTGCCTGCCTAATTCGGACGTACTGATAAGATTGCGGCCGTTATCAGTCCTGATAACAGCCCTACTGCCTATTCCGGGGCTGCCTACTGCATTTGGGCGCGGATTAAAAGTCCGCTGCTTACTAATAGTGGGCGCTTAAATGTACGGTCTCTGGTGCATCAAGGGGCCCTGGGCGCGTCCGGCCTCTGATGCACCAGAGTTACAACAGCAGCTGGGCCCGCAAGGCCGAGGAGGCGCGGAAAGCGGAGGAGGCCAGGAAGGCCGAGGAGGCGAGCAAGGCCGAGGCGGCGCGGAGGACGGCGGAGGCGCGGAAGTCGGAGGAGGCGGGGAAGTCCGGCGGGGCCGGGAAAAAGCGTAAGGCGCCGGAGCCGGAGGCGACTCCGGAGGTGGGTCCGGTGACCCGGAAGAAGAACGCGGACGGGAAGGTGGAGACATTTTACACCCCGACGTACGTACTCCGCGTTTTCGGAGTTCGGAGTTCGGAGTCCGGACTAACAATTTCGTAGCCAACCTTGCGACCGGTGAGGACTTGACGTGCCGCTTCCGCGGCGGAGCACGCACGGCCGCGTGCGTGGAGTGCCAAAAGCGCGCGGTGAAGTGCGCCAACGCCAAGGGCGTCGCCGACCCCGACATCCAGGAACGCCTGGACAAGAAGTCCGGCGACGAGCCAAGTCCGGCGCGGAAGCGGACTAAGAAGTCCGCCGCCATCGTCGTCGACGAGGAGGACCGCAGCCCGACTCCACCCCCGTCCAAGTCGAAGGGCAAGGCCCGCGCGTCCGGCCCACCTCCTCAAGAGGTGATCGAGTTGGACGACGAGGAGGACGCGGAGAAGGAGCCGGAGTCCGGACCGAGCGCGCGGAAGAGCGCGGGGAAGGGTAAGGGCGCGGAGAAGGGGCCGGAGAAGGGCACGGAGAAGGGCGCGGAGCCGGGGTTGGCCGCGGCGGCGGACTACGGTCGCCGCGTGCGCCTCGCGCTCGGGACGGAGGGGCGGTGGTCCGCGGACCCCGCCAAGCTCTCCGACCGGGAGCTGCTGGAGCGGCTCCTGGTCGAGGGGCAGCAGACGCGCCGGGCACTTGAGGTGCTCGGCCAGTACCTCGAGCACGAGGTCCCGATCCGCGAGGCCCTCGTCCAGAGGGAGGTCCTCGTGGTGAGGGCCGCCGTGCAGGAGTCCGTCTCCGCTGCGCTCGGGTGGTGGGCGGACTCCGAGGTCCGGACCCTCGTCCGGGAGGAGATCGACGCCGCATTCGAGCGGTTCTTCCCGGAGGAGGAGGAGAAGCCGGCGGAGGAGGGCCCGGAGGGCGCGGAGGAGGAGCAGGAGGAGCAGGAGGAACCGGAGAAGGCGGCGGAGGAGACGGGAGAGGGGTCCGAGGACCCGGAGGACCCGGAGGTCCCGGAGGTGCCGGACGACGCGGAGGAGGTGCCGGAGGAGGAGATGGGTGGAGTAGAAGAGGGCGAGGGCGAGGGCGGAGAAGGTGAGGGAGAAGGCGCGGGTGAGGGCGAGGGAGCGGAGTAGGGCGGAGTACGGACAAGGACCGGACTCGGACCTTACGGACTACGGCCTCGGACTACGGTACTTAGTGTAGTCCATCAAAAAATCATAAGTTCTTCTTGTAGTCCGGTAACCAGAATGCGTGCCTCAAGATAACTTCTCGAGAGGTCCGGGCTTGTTGGGATAAGCCTGGTGGAAGTCCGATACGAGTTCTTGTGCATGTCCGAGCTCCGTGGCGAGGATCCACGAAGTCTCCTCGTCGGTGCCCTCGTAGCCAGCCCATCGGACTAGATAAAGGAGTTGGCAACTCCGTCTCCGGCGGTCGATCTTGGAGTCCAGGATCTCCGCGATCTCGTACTCCGGTTCTCCATCGATGAGGACCGGAGGTGGAGGTGGCTGGACACGTCCGGGAAT
>MU277982.1:1911905-2158873 GCA_022385765.1 Trametes cingulata | reverse complement strand
GAAACGCTCCACCAAAAAAAAAAAAAAAAAAAAGGTAGCCACCCGCCCCATCAACGAAAGTTACCATTTGCGTCGCCTGAGAGAAGCTGAGTAAGCTGCACGCTCCGGGCGCTCGAGCGGTGGAGCGAGTTGAGACTCCGCCCAGATCTTACTGCAGATCTACAGTTTGGAGATTTGGAGACGTCTCTAAATCCTTACGGGAAGTCATCCACTGTGTACTATCTAATGGTCCTTGACGCGTATTCTGCATAGGGCGTCGCCCAGTAAGTGCCTCTGTAGCAAATAGTAGAGCCGGCTGAGGCTCGCCTGCGGTCGACTTTGGTGTATGTGCCTGCATGCTGCACATCCACCCAGAGTCCCGGTCAACGGTGATAAATTAGCTCAATCTGCGTGCCGGGCAAACTGTACTCGCAGACATCTCGGATTGACATCTTGCTTCCTTTTCAGGACGAATCTGGCCCGTTTAGGTGCAGCACCCGAGACAAGACTTTGTTTCAATGGTTCACATTACGTTCGATACGCAGACAAGCACACCGGTCATTACACGCAGTAGCTACCATCCATCCAGGCGCATACTACACGATGTTCATTCCAATCGCCGGCACGCTCATACACGCTAGGCGCAGGTATTTCGTAAGGATAGATATAGACCGTTCCCCTTGCCTACATAGGCGACCCAGACAGCCAGCCTGCTCAGAGAAGAGCAGCAATGGCACCCAAGACACCAGCAACACCGGAGAGACCCATCGCGGCGTTGGCGACCGCGGCATTCGACGTCGCCGTGGGCGACGCGGTGGAGGTGCCGCTGCCAGAGGAAGTGCCCGACGAGCCGGAGGGCGACGTCGCCGTAGGCGCAACGGACGTAGACACCGGAGTCACAGCCGCATTCGTCGAGTTCTTGCAGGAGACGCTGCTAGGAACCTGCGCGCTGTCCGAGAGCGTGAGGTCCGCGCACTGAGTAGCAACATCGAATGTCAGGACGGTGTTGCTGCGTCAGTACGGAATAGACACCAACCTGGTAGAGCTGGCCGTCACCGCCATCGAAGATGAGCTGGATGGTGACGTTCGCGCCGTCCTTGACGCCGTTCACTTTCGACGCCGAGAGGTCGAGGGGGAAGCAGAAGTCGCCCTCGCCGGAGGTCTTGAAGAACGGCACGACAAACTGGAACTGCCCGTCCGACGTGAAGTTGTCGAAGCTGTTGGGGTCCTGCACAGTCGCGATCACACCGCCAACTGTTCGTGAGACAACGTCAGCCCTTACTATGTACGAAGAGCAGAAGAGCACGCACGGGTCCACTGGGGGTGCTCAGAGTGAAGCGAAAAGATGCCACCCTTGGTGGGGAAGACGGTGCGGTTGGAGACGGCATCGGCGTATCCATCTGTTGGAATAAGTTAGATCAATATCCACGATACATGCTGCACACAAAGTATACGTACCGCAGAAGGTAGGCTCATTGTCCTCGACGAAGGGGCCGCGAGGAGGAGGGAACTGCAACTGGAAATGCGCAGAGACGACAGTCAAGAGAGCGGGGAGGAAGGCAGCGGTAGCGAAGCGCATTTTGGCGGGCAGAAGAGGAGTGCAGGAAGCGATGGGGTTGGGAGTGGGGTGAAGAAGGCGGAAAGTGGGGGATCCAGCTTTTATGCAAGTGGTCGAGGGTAGGCCAGAGGAGCAGCCACCGCCAAGTGACGGTGAAAGAATTCTTTTAGCTTGTTTACTATGATTTGGTACGGTCGTCTGCTGTCACCCAGACATTGGATCGGACGTTTCGACGATGTCGACATTCGTCCGTGCCTGTATCAATTGGGGATGGAACCCAAGCTGGAACCAGTGGTCTGCGTTCCGAAAACCATTAACCCGACATAAGCATGGCGACCGGAACCTCACGGGGACCTACCCCAGAGAGCCGAGGATATTGTCTGAGCAGGATAGTTCACGACAGAGATACGTGCATACGTTGGACGCAACCACTCGCAAGCGAGTATCAACATAAATATCCACCATCCAGAGAGTCCGAGCAGTCTGCTAACATACACAGTACTATATTCAATGCGCCGCCGCCTCGTCTCAGTGCAACAGATGGTTTTGGGCGCTGCCGACACGGCCGAAGAGTACCTCTCCGATGCCGGATCCCAGAACGATCGAAATGATAAAGGCGGCTTGGAAGGTCCTGTGGGAAGAAAAACTTTTTCAGCACGTAACGACCACTTGAACGGGTGATCAGAGGCACACACATGACCACAAGCATCAGCGCGTACGTGAGCAGCGTGTGGAAGGCGTACAGCACGCCGCGTGGGACGTCGTGGGAAGGGATGAAGGGCGGGACTGTGCGAGGGGCACGGGCCCGCGTACGAAGGGGCACGTCGCTCTGCGAGGGTAGCTCGGTGACTGGGACTTCATCGACGTCGGCCGAGCCCTTGGGCTCAGGGGATGGGCTGGAAGAGTGGCAGGCCGCCTGCTTGGTGAGAAGTGCAGCCCTGGTAGAACGTTAGAATAAGAGGCGGATCTTGCTGCGTGGTTGTCGCTTACCTGCGCCTCCAATAGTCCTCTGCAGCACCGCGCATGGCATTGATCCATCTCTCAAACAGCGCAAAAAGGAATAGGCCGATGCAAGCACCAGCGACGGCGCCCTTGGACGAAGGTTGCCAAGTCTCAAAGAGGAGGTTATCGCCGCTGGTGAAGTGTAGCCACGGCACCATCATAACCATCATCGAGGAGTTGGTCGAAGACATATCCATGTCCATGATGAGCAGGAGGAGGATGGTAACACGACGTCGGGGAGGAGGACGGTGCACGACTTGTGACTGCGACACTGAAAGCGAGGCGAGCGAGGCACAGCAGCGGAGAGCGCATAGCAATCGGTGCTTGCCGGAGAAGTAAACAATAACAAACAGAGGAGATAGCGCTGGAGCAGCGCGAAGTCCGCGGTGGGGGTTGAGGGGACTTCACGGGGCGTCCGGGGATGCTACTTTTGCGGTGTCAATACGCGGACCTTGTAGAAGTGTACAGGCTGTGAACCTTACATGATGGGGTCGGTAAGATCACGCCCTAGGGCTGGCGGGGTGTCCGGTCAAGGACAGCGGACGGAGGGCCGTGATGACCGCGATGTTCGAGGGCAACTCCGGGCGACGACCGACTACTGACTTACCACTGGACAACGAGCACGGGGGCGATTCGGAGAACTACGCTCGCACGCCCCCTCGGAAGCAGTTGAGGACATACCTGGCAGGAGCTGTAATCCCAGTGGGAGACGTTATCGAAAGACAGTACACCGTGCGGGTCGAGTATGCTGATCTTGTCTTTATACGAGTGCCGACTAGACCAGAAGAAGCGGAAGAGGGACAGAAGAAGCAGAAAGAGCAAGTAAGGCGATCAACGATGGAGGGGCTTTGGACGGGCTTGTTGAGTACTCCGCTCCCACCCGTCCAAGCGGTCATAGCAAGGCAAGCATCAGTATTCAACAAGAGGAACCGCGAGCAGGGTGAGAGATGAGGATGCAGAGAGCGGGAGGGATGAGACAACAGCGAGGAGGGGGAGGAGGAGGAGACGATGGTTGGGAGGAGAGAAGGTCGAGCGAGCGATTCCCTTGAGGCAATTGTGCGTGAGCCAATCGCAAAAAGCCGCATTGGCAGCACAACAGGCCCCCTGACACCTATGTCATGTGATCCTGGGTAAGGCGAGCTTCAGCGGGCGCCTTTCCCCACTCGCGCAATCAATTAATCACGTCGTGACTTCATCAATTCCGAATTACACGGGGCTTTAACTCAGACTAGACGGGCTCAGCTGCAGCTCACAGCGAGCTACCCTCACCTTCGAGCAGAGGTCTATTGCATCCAACCTCACTTGATCTACTCAGTCATCACACCCACTATGCTCCGGCTCGCCTTGACAAGGTCCGCGACCACAGCGCGTAGCGCGGTCTGTGCCAGGACAGCTGCGGTTTCTCCTCGTTTTGCTCTTCAGCTCCGGCACGAGTCTACCAAAACCACGGACGAGCGCAGGAAGGTGCTGGAGGCACGAGACGATCTCCAGCGGGACTGGGATGCCAAGGTCATTACCTATGAAGAATTAAAGCCGAAGACATTGCAGCCCAGCCCCGTAGGTCAACCTTCTCCCTGTTAACACTTGCGCTCTGACCAACCATCTGCAGGACAAATACCTGATCGACGTTCGGGAACCCGACGAGGTCTTGCAAGGCTCAATACCCTCTGCTGTTAACCTGCCGCTCTCCGTCCTCTCCAACGCACTGCATTTGCCCGCGGCTGAGTTCAAGGAGAAGTACGGTTTCGAAAAGCCTCTCCCTGAACAGGAGATCATCTTCTACTGCCGGAGCGGAAAGCGCTCTACAACTGCGGCGGACGTAGCCAAGCGCAACGGCTACACCAAGTGCGTGGATGTGCATATTGCATCGTTATCTTGCTAACATGGGCCTAGCATATTGAACTACAAGGGCTCGTGGTTGGAGTGGACCTCCCGGGAGGGTCAGAAGTCTGCTTGATAGTACGCGTACGCACACGACGCTTTGGAGTGTATGGTTACTATCGGATGACCATACTCTGCCCTCCCTGTCCATAATGACTCTCATGAGTTGGTCGCGATATATAACGTCGAACCGCTGCACTGCGAGTGCCGCCATGGCCCGTGGTGATGTCGACATTCTGACCCTAACCCTAGGGCGCCGCCTCCACACGAGCCTGGACGTCCACCGTATCTGACCGCAACTTAGCCGCCTACAGTCACCACACACTCGACGTGAATATCCCTTTGGCTGGGGGCTGCCAGTTTTCGCGTCGCCATGCATACTCTGAGACAGCCATGTCGCTCAGTGCGCTCCTTACCTGTCGCACTACGCGTACCGCTCGCCAGAATTCCTCGCGCCGTTCACCTTGTCTTTCAGCAGTACCATCCAGCACGTTCCTCGACTGCCTCAGTGTGCCAACGACGCCATCTGGCGACGCCTCCGCCGCAGGTGAAGCACAGGTCCGCTGATATGGGGCGACACTCCTGAACACTGCGGACGCGACTGACATTCCCCGGCATATTCGCAGTGACCTCCCCACGCACCTGTACCATCAGTATGCAGATGCCACCATGGACACAATGCTCGAATCGTTGGAGAATCTCTTGGATGAGGTCGGCGATCCAGACTATGAGGTCGAATACAGCGTGAGTGCTACTATCAGGCTGAACTGCTGTGAGTGTTCTACGTTGTATCGTCTGACCGCGTCATTGCCTGCTCAGAGCGGGGTCTTGACCCTGAAGTTGGGGAGCAAGGGAACATACGTTATCAACAAGCAGCCACCGAACAAGCAAATATGGCTGTCGTCTCCGTTCAGGTGCGCATCTTCGCACTGCCATTCCCTAACAACCTTGGCTCTAACACTACTGTCATGTCCAGCGGGCCGAAGCGGTATGACTACATTACCGAGCGGGATGATTGGGTGTACGCTCGAGATGGCCGCTCATTGGGCGACTTGATGAACCAGGAGCTCAGCGATGCGCTTGGAAGGACTGTAAACCTCGGCCTAGCCGAAGTCTCTACACAAGCTAGCTGAGCTTGACAGTACTCGCGATCATCACCTCAAGCCTATCGAATGCGCCGCAGCTGACGAGGTGGACTGTGATCGTGTTCCATCTCCCAATTCTCGCGACTCTATGCTTATCTAGTACCATAATGCTATGTATACAAGGTTCATAAGTCAACGTAATGCAATGCTCAAGGGACGTGTTGAACGGTGGGATAATGTGAGGACTAAGATGAATGGATGTAGTGTACAATGGCTGCAGGATGCTGATAGTGAGAACATTCGACAACACATGCGACGCAGAATAAGGCGAGAAAACAAGGGAGGAAGCACAGAAGCCGCCATGAAGCGTGCGGAAATGCAACGGGGACCGACAAGAGGTGATGGGGAGGAGTAGACAGCGCAAGGCTGCAGTCGTGGGTGCATTAAGCCAGACTTGGGTGGTTTGGGTCATCAGGCTGCCTACGGCGACTGAGGAAGAGGGACCCCAGGTATCTGTGAAGGCCGAGATCGAGTTAGCGTGGCAAGTGGTTCGCTGAACGACGAAACACACCTATTGGTATCCTCGTATCGCTGCTTTACGCGCTGAACCTCAACGTGATCCACTACCGAGGCATCTTTGATTGGAATTGAGATGGTAAATGAGGGTCCACATCTGCGGTCGTCGTGATGCGCCGATGCCTGAGCACCATCCGCAGAGAGGGCAGGAACGGTCTTGTCGGATGAAGAGGGGTTAGGCAGAGGGTCCTGAGATTGTGGCCGATTATGCAAGACGGGGAGGTGGGATGGAGGGAATGGTGAGGAGAACAGTACTCGATGCCTCTGCTCCGCGTGGAGGTCGTGCAGCAGAGAGTTGACATGTCTGTACTCTCCGGCCACCTCGAGACGCTGAGCTCGTTCCGAGGAATCTGGCGAACCGCTGGCTTGCTCGTCATACTCTACGTCTTCCTCCCCATCCGTATCGTCCTGGTGCCATACGCCGTTCCAGTGAGGAGTGGCCTGGTCTCTTGGCCGCCCGAAGTGTCGCCTGCGTTTTGCCACCCTCTCGTAGGCATCGATCGCCGGGTCGGGTGTGGCGGCATACGGTGCGTCCGGTACGAAGGAGGGTGAAGACCTCTGACGCTTCAGCATCTCGTGGTTGTGATGGTCCAAAGAGGGCTCCAGACGTCGATGAGGGTGTGGGCAAGGAGCTCCCCGGACTGTCCGCGATCGTTAGCCACGACGAGGGCCGGTGGCTGTTGGTTGCAGGAACGAGGGCGCTAAGTGCGTGCAGAATATGAGCGCGTCTCGGTAAAGTCGCGCACACGTAAGCGCGTAGGCGCCCGTACTCCTGCAGCCTGGAGAGCCTTCAGCGACTCCTTTGCAACCCCAGGCTGCACTCTCAGGTCTCCGTTCTCTGTCCTACTGCACTATACCCGCCAATACTCTTCCTACTGCAACTTGAGGCCTTGTCAGCTGAATTTCCTTGATCCTCATGTCGGACATGGACGTCCTTCAGGCTATGGGCATAGCCGGCTTTGGCAAGAAGCCAAAGCAATGGGAGTTGGATCCTCGTAGGTTTGAGAAGAATAAGAGAAGCGATACGGTAGGAAGGAGCTTCAACGCATTGCAGATAGACCCACTGAACAGACATGCTAGAGCGCCCTCGCTTCCTCGTCCGCAGCCGTCAAGACTGAAGACGATGAACCATCTCAGGCTACAGCTTCCGCATCTTCGAGACCCAAAGCTGAAGATAGAGAGTCTGACTCAGAGGATGTTGGCCCTCCTCTACCACCGCCGCACGCGAAAGATGACAACGACGAGGCAGAGGAGCCCGAGTTCGACGCCTCCGATGACGACCTCGACCAGCCACGCTTTCCCATTTCCCATGAGCTCATCCTCAAGGACCACACGAAGGTTGTGTCCGCGCTCACGATGGACCCGTCTGGAGCACGGGTTCTTTCGGGTTCACACGACTACGACTGCAAGCTATGGGACTTCGGTGGCATGGATTGGAGGTGTAAGCCGTTCAAGACTTGGGAACCTGCCGGCTCTTACTATGTGCGCTTGCCTTTTAGCTCGTCTCCCTTTGGGCCTGCGTTAACCAGGTTCCCCGAATAGATCCATGACGTGAAGTTCTCGAATGATGGGCAACAATTCCTCGTCATATCTGGCACGACGCAAGCGAAGATGTATGACCGCGACGGGGAGGAGCTGTGAGTGCGATTTCGTTCGTCTGCGAACGGGCAGTCTGACCTGACTGGCAGGGCCACTTATATCAAGGGTGATCCATACATCCGTGACATGAAGAACACGGCGTACGTGACTGTAGCTCTCCGTGCATTATGAGACTCTGACCCACGATCATGTGCGCAGCGGCCACGTCGCAGAGCTGACATCTTGTGCGTGGCACCCGAAGGACCCGCAAACATTCATCACCAGCTCGCTCGACTCGACAATACGGTTGGTCTTATTATCGCGCCATGCGTGCTCTGTGGCCGTCTCACTGACGTAACGGCAGTATATGGGATGTCGAGAACAAGCGCAAACAGAAGACCGTGATTGTTGTCAAATCGAAGGAAAGGGGTGCACGAACGAAGGTCAACGCGTGCGGGTATTCTCCCGATGGCGGCTTGATTGGCGGTGGTACGTTGCCTTTATTCAGCGCTGTGAGACATGTCTAATCGCTTCCTTGCAGCGTGCATGGACGGTGCGCTACACATGTGGCAGACCAAATCCAACTTCGTCCGACCGAGTATGACCATCGAGGGTGCGCATACGAAGGGCACGGAGACGGGTTCTTTGGTGTTTTCTGTCGACGGGCAAACAGTGCTCACTCGTGGTGGCGACGACACAGTCAAACGTGAGTCGTTGGAAGTGCCTGAAGGGCGTAATGATTGACGTCAGTTTCAGTATGGGATTTGCGCTCGTTCAAGAAACCGCTTGTCACCCGCTCGGGTCTTGCAACGCTTTATCCGCATACGAACGCTATCTTCAGTCCTGACAACCGGTACGTCGTCACAGGAGCAGGTGCGACAGTGAAGGGTGGACGTGGCCACCTTCTGTTCATGAAGAAGGACACATTGGAGACCGTGAAGGATCTTGAGGTAGACTCGACGCCGGTGAAGGTATTCTGGCACTCGAAGATCAACCAGGTATGTGCATAGGAGGCGATCCATGGGGCGCAGTCTCATTGCAAGACAGATTTTAACCGGTCTATCCAACGGCCAAATATGCGTGCTGTATTCGCCCGACATGTCGGTGAATGGTGCAAAGCTGCCGCTCAACAAGGGCCCTCCGAGGAAAGCTACCGTGGAAGACATGTCAGACGCTGTGGCGGCACCAACTATCATTACGCCGCATGCGCTGCCAATGTTCCGCGACAGCGAGATTGGTCGCAGTACCAAGCGGAAGAGGGAGAAGGAACGCATGGACCCCCGCAAGAGCCACCGACCGGAGCTTCCTGTCACTGGACCCGGACGGGGCGGGCGTGTTGGCGCGAGTGCTACCCAGCACGTCGTGCAGAATCTGGTCAGGGACACGACCAGAGACGAGGATGTGAGTCCATTAGCCCTTTCTCGTAGAGTTTTTGACTTGTCTTCCTCCGCCCCGCGTCATCCCGGCCATCACCTTCTTCCGTATCTGACATCAGCTACTTATCCTGCATCTATCCATCCGATATCGCTGGCAGCGGGTGGGCTCTTGGACACACTCATATGCGCCCAGCGGCGCGTCCGTACTGAATCTGCTCGCTGGTCGCCACAGCTGCTTGCGGGCGGGGGACTCGACGCGTTGTCGAGTCCCGGAAAGCCCAATCAGAGAGGTCCGTCGATTGCCGGTTGTGACACGCCGAACGCGCGTTGCCATCCGGAACAGGTCCGGGGTCCTATTGTGGCCCAGTCTCTCTTGTCTGGCGTCTTCCCATCTTCCTCTCCGTCCACGACCTTCGCTGGTCTCATGCTACTCTGTGAGTTCGGGAGTACTGACTACGTGCATTGTTTTCTAGCCACGCGAAGCTCTGCTCAAGCTCGCTGCGACAGCCGACGAGAATCCGGTTTGGACCGCAGGTGAGCCGCACAAATTTTCAACGCTGATGGAGCAGACTCTGTTTGGCGTTGTTTGCGTCCGGCTGTGGTTGCTGACGTGTGAACCTTATTTTTCGAACTCAGCTTGGCGCGCAAACCAACCAAAGCCTGTGTTTGCACCTGTCGAGGACGAGGAGGAGGGCCAGGAAAAGAGGTAGATAGATGCTGTAGCTACATACGCGAGCGAAAGAGAGAGAAAGGGGAGCCAGGGGAGGGAAGGCGGAGGCGCAAACGGGATAGGGAGGAAATTGAGGACGCGGGAGATCGAACCTTATTTCGTTGCGCGTATAAAGACTCTAGCCCAACTTCGGATCTCCTGTCCCCCCAAATCTCACCTGCTCCCTTTGCCCTCTGTCACCCCTCCCGTGACTGTCACGCGCCGCCTGGCCGGAAACGATGACCGACGCGCTCTCCCCGACGACACCCTCCCTCAATGGCGCGCATCCCGACCCCGTCTCTGCCCCGGATTCTCCTGCTGTAGACTCTGTCGCGACGCCCGTCAATAACTCGCTCGTGTCTGATATCAAGATCGACGTTGACTACACCGAGCAGGAGAGTGACGTGCGGCACGAACCCGTCCCAGTCAAGGCGGACAAGATGGACGACGCGTCCGTCGTCCCCCAGATAAGCACCCCAGCAGACCCTGGTGAGTTTTCCGTCGCGATCGACGCGTCGTCCTCGCCTTACGCGACCCAAGACTCCATCCCCATCGCCCCTCCACACGGCACGCCTCCCCCACCTCCGGGCGAGCTGCTAGAGGACGTTAAGATGGCTGAAGAAAACACGCCTGCGAACGGCGTGGACGTGGAGATGTCGGAAACGAGTGGCCAGGCGAACGGGCTCCCTAACGGACAAACTTCATACGCTAATCCTGTGCATGCTAATAACGATGACAATGATGATGATAAACCCCCGCCCGCTAAGAGAGCCAGGAAGTACTCGGATGCGGAGAGAGCGTCGCTCGCAAATGTAAGCACCTATTTTCCCCTGTGCGCCGCTATGGGGCGTGCTAATCTGCCTTCTCCGCATCGCGTTCTGAAGACTGCCACTCCACCTCCAGCATCCGTATCTCCTCCTGCGACCAACGTCACTCTTCCCTCGTCTTCTCCTCCTACTCTCAGCGCGGCACAATGGCGCTTCTGTTTGTCTACCGTTCGCACGCTCAAGCGGATGAAGGATGCGGGGCCTTTCCTCACCCCCGTCGATCCCGTCGCGCTGGGTATCCCCCACTACCCGAGCATCATCAAACATCCCATGGACTTCTCTACCATCGAGCGTAAGCTCCAGGCTTCCAATCCCCAGAAGCCCGACCCGAACCCTGCCAACCCCCGCTACAACAACGCCGATGAGTTTGTCGCCGACATTCGCCTCATCTTCAAGAACTGCGTCACCTTCAATGGTCCAGAACATCCCGTGACACTCATGGGCAAGCGGGTGGAGGAGGTCTTCGACAAGCAGGTGAAACAGATGCCACCGCCGGAAGAGGTAAGGCCGAAGAAGTCACCAGGAGAGGCCCGCTCTAACGTCGCTCAGCCCAAGCCTCCCGCACCCAAGAAGGTCGCGACACCCCCTCCGCCGCCTCCTCCTGCACCACCAAAGAAGGCCGCCCGTCGGCAATCTACCACGGTCCCTGTCATCAGGCGGAACGATGAGAGCGCTGGCGCCAGTCGGCCGAAGCGTGAAATCCACCCACCACCGCCGAAAGATCTCCCGTACGTCGAGTCGACACGGAAACCGCGGAAGGCAAAGGCGCCTCGGGATGCCGCGATCGCGGAGCAATTGAAGTTTTGCGAGAAGGTCCTGAAGGATTTGCACCAGAAGCAGCACTACACGATTGCTCATCCGTTCTACGAGCCCGTCGGTATGTCGGTCTCGTCTCTTGTCGTCGATCATTCCGCTCACGACTCGCAGACCCCATCAAGATGGGTATTCCGGAGTACCCTAAGATCATCAAGAAGCCCATGGACTTGTCGACGATGAAGAAGAAGCTGGAGGCTGGCGAATACCCCACCGCCGAGAAATTCCGCGACGACTTCAAGCTGATGATCAAGAACTGCATGACCTTCAATCCTCCTGGGAACCCCGTCCACGAAGCCGGTAAAGCGCTCCAGCAGCTCTTCGACGAGAAGTGGAAGAATCTGCCTTCTCCACGTCCATACGAAGCCAGCGACGATGAGGACGAGGATGAAGAGGATGAGGATATAGATGACGAGCGTGCTCGTAAGTTACACTCGTTCTAGCTTTACGTACTTAACGTGTCTGACACAGCACAACATCTTCAAGGTATGATCGCGGACATGGAGACGCAGATCGAGAACATGAAGAACCACCTCGCCTCCTTGAAGCGTCCAGTAAAGGAGAAGAAGGAGAAGAAGAAGGAGAAACGCGAGAAGCCCACTCCCCCCGTTGCCTCGACGTCGAAGCCCGCGCCCAGACAGCCCAAAGCGCCTCCAGCCCCGAAGGGCAAGAAGACGAAGAAGCCTGTCACGGATGACGACGTCCTCACCTTCGAGCAGAAGAAGGATCTCAGCGACACCATCAGCAAGCTGGATGGTGCGAAGCTCGAGCGGGTCATCCAAATCATCCACGAAGGCGTGCCAGAGATCCGCGACGTGAGTACGACTCCGCCTCTACAAATTCACGCTAACGTCCTGCTCAGAGCACGGAGGAGATCGAGCTCGAGATCGATCAGCTACCAGCTGCTGTCCTCACGAAGCTGTACAACTTCGTTATCCGACCACTGAAGCCGCCAGTTAAGCGGCCGCGAACCGGCAAGGGCACAGGTACTGGTGGGTTGAAGCGGAAGAGCATGGACGAGGACGTCGAAACAAAGAAGATTCGGGCCTTGGAGGAGAAGCTGAAGTCGTTCGAGCAGGGCGGGCGGGTGTCCGGTGGTGCAGCGAACGGCGCTGCGCAGGCAGAAGAGAGCGAGCACTCCTCCGCGGAGTCAAGCTCAGACGAGAGCTCGGCAAGCGATTCGGAGTGAACGTGCTCGCGTCTCGCGTCTCCTCCTTCTCTCGGACTCGATATACACTCGACGTAATGTACCCCGCCTTTCGTTGCACACGTACGCCTCTGCTCGGCGATCCCTTCTCCCACTTGGTTCTCCTCTGTATCTCCGCTCGTTCACCCTGCAGTCGTCAAGTTATACATTTTGCCACCAGCGTACATATACAAATTACAGAACTCGGTCATGTAGCTAGTTAGTACTATACGTTCATATCCCATTTTCTTGCAACTCAAGAAGCGAGATCGAGGGAAGTCGGCTAAGAAGTGGACGAACTAGCGACGGCGACCAGGTGCCCCCGCGCGGAACTTCTGCCAGCCAGATCTCGAGGCTTCCTTAGCCGGCTCCGCCGCCGGTGGAGGTGGCCTCGAGATTTGACCCGCCGGTGGAGGCACCTCGAAAGACGGGGTAGGAGGTGGTAGAGGCGCAGTGGTAGGCGGTGCGGCCTGCCACCCTCCGTTGTTGGCAGGTGCGACGACTCTTGACCATCCCCCGCGGGATTCAGTTGGCGGTGGCGGAGCATGCTGCGAAGTGGCGGGAGTGGGAGGTGGAGGCGGCACTGAGCCACCAGTCTCTAGCGACGTCCAGCCACCGGTTCTGAAGGCAGGCGCCGTGCTGTAGTCTGTTCGCTGCGGGGGTGCTGATGCAGATGTCGGCGGCGGAGGGGGTGCTGCGCTCGGAGGTTGAGGAGCTGAAGAAGGCGCAGGCGCAGCGACTGTGGCCCATCCGCCCCGGCTGCCGGAACTACCGGAGGAAGTTTGTGGCTCCCCTACAGCAGCCCAACCTGACCTCTTGGGAGGGTCTGCAGGAGGAGGCGGTGCCACTGCGCTCGTAGCGGGAGTAGCTACTGTTGCCCAACCGCTCTTCTTGAAGCCGCTTGGCTTAGGTTCAGCTGCGGCAGCAACCGGCTCCGCGACCGGTGCGAGAGCGACGGGAGGCTTGGTCATTTTCACGCCTGCAGCCTTCGCGATCTTGCGGAGCTCCTTCTCCTCGCGCTTGCGTTCCTTCTCCTTGCGCTTGTCGATCTCCTCCTTGGTGTTGCGGTTCGCGCGCTGGGCGGCTTGCATGTCGCGGAAACGGACCTTGTGGTGATGCGCGTACGAATTGGTGTGCTCGTCATACTGGGCGACGTTCTGGAACTGCTTCTCGCAAACTTCGCAATAGAAGGGGCGGAGCACGCTGGAGATCTCGGACTGTACTGCGGCGCGGCGGGCGACTGCTTCCTGGGTAGGGGGCTCAGGATTAGCTGGTTGAGTGACGCCGGTAGGCAAGGCGTACCTCGCGTTGCTTGCGTTGTTCCTCTGTCTCCTTGATTTGACGCTCCGAGTCCAATTCTCGGCGTTGAGAGACAGTAGTCTCGACTGAGGACGCACGGGGGTCAGTGAAGGCTTCCTGCAACAACGACGCGTGGACTTACTCATGCGGACGTCCTGGCTAGCTTTGCCTAGGCCGGTGAGGTCGTTCTTGACGTAGAACGGGATGGGATCAACGCGGCCTACCCCCTCCATGAGACGGCGTGAAGTATTGCATCGCAACAACGAACGTACCGTCTCCTGAAAGTCCGAGAGGCGACCCTTCCACCCAACCCATCTTTGCAAGCATTGAGAACCCGATGTTGCTACTTTTAATCTTGGTTTCGACGGTGACCACTTCCCGCGCTGGCTTGCGGGTGTAGTATTCGTCATACTTGTCTACGTCCATGGCATCCGGGGGTGGCGGGGAGGGAGAGCGGGAGACCAACGAGACGTTGTCCTCGCTTTCGTCGTCATCTCCATCTCCTTCCGGCCGCGTGCGCTGGGTGGGATGAGGGAGGGGAAAGAAGCATGCAGAGTGTATTCTGAGTGCGGAGAACGCGCAACGAGTACCTTCAACGACGGCTGGGGGGCGGATTCGTCAGGATCTGGGCGGTTGAGTGGGATCGCTTTCCAGCGCGCGATGGTCTCTGCAGACATTCCGGACCCAGCTCAAAGGAGGCTTCCAAGACAGTGATAAGCAAGAGAGGACAAGAGAGACAGACGAGAGCTGAGCGTGGGTTCGGAAGACAGGCTCGCGATGGCACTCGCAGTGGCAACCTGCGGCAGGCGCGTGCAGGGGCTGCGAGCGCTTGCCCCAGGATAGCGCCCGACAGCAGCAGGGACACGTGACTTTGACGCGATTCCCGCGACGCGTCTCGCGTCCGCGGCGGGCGTCTCTTCTCCCTCGCCACAATCCACAACCTCCTCCTCGTCGCAGGTTGCGCGCTACCTCTCCCGCCATGAGCTCCGACGAGTACTTCGACGACGAGCTGGACTCGGCATTTTTGAACGCAGTTGACGCTATTGAAGCTGCTCACGCACCTACTCCTGCACCTGCTGCGGCAGGGTCGTCGAGAACCACCACCCATGCTCCGTCCAAGTTCAAGCCTGCATCGACCTCAGCCTCAAGACCTCCCCCTATTCAGAAGTCTACGAAACTGGCGCCTCCTTCAGCCGCTCAGTCCAGACCAGTACTGAGGCCTACGAATCGTCCGCAAGCCATGCCGGATGTAATCGAAATCGACGACTCTAGCGACTACGGGGATGCTTTCGACGACATCGTGGTGGATGAAGCAGCACTCGCGAAGATAGACCAAGTATGTCAACAAGAGTACGACAATATCCAGCGTGGCAAGGCCCAGTTGTCTGCTCAACCCGTCGCAGGGCCTTCTCGGGCCAACGGTCTCGTTCGTCGCCCTTCCAAGGGTGCCCAATTGACTCTGTTCGGAGACGTTGCGAGTGACATCGATCCTCCCCAACCCGTTGCCCAGCCCGCAAAGCAGCCATTCCAACGAACGCGCTCGAGGCAGATGCCTTTGCCTGGGCAGGCGAAGAAGACGAAGCAATGGGATCGGACTGCCTACGCGAAGACCGGTTGGCGAAAGCCAAGACCTGCTCTAGAGAAGGGGAAGGGGCGAGCATCGGATGAAGAGGACGAGGAGGAACATGTGGAGTTTGAGCAATTCCCGGCACCTCAGGTCCCAGTCGGGTGAGTACTAGTTCTGTGCTCCACTGCTCGCTGTTGAGAACCTCGCACCGGTCTCTCCCATCAGACCAGTATGTCCTTCATGATATCCAGCATGGACGGCGAACTGACGTACTGTACAGGCGCCCGCCATGAAACTATCCGCGGATAGGCTCGCGGCGAAGACTTGGATATATCCGCTCAACAAGCCAAAGCGAGACTACCAGTACAACATCGTCAAGAAGTGCTTGTTTGAGAACACGCTGGTAGCGCTTCCTACGGGCCTTGGCAAGACGTTCATCGCAGGGGTGGTGATGCTCAACTGTACGTCCGGTGCCTTGCAGATCGATAACTGCTAAAACATTCGGGCAGACTACAACTGGTTCCCCGAGGGAAAGGTGGTCTTCGTTGCGCCCACCAAACCGCTCGTGGCTCAACAGATAGACGCGTGCCACAAGACCTGCGGCATACCAGGTAGCGCCGCCGCTGAGCTGACCGGTAATGTGGCTAAAGACAAGCGGATCAACGCTGTAAGACCTCCCGTGAACCTCGTATACACATTTGACTGAATTTTCTGTAGTGGAGAACGAAGCGGGTCTTCTATGCTACGCCTCAGACGTTTTTGAACGACCTGATACATGGGCATGTCGACGCGTTGGACATTGCCCTCATAGTCATAGGTACGTTGCATGAAATTCAGTATAGGCAACTCTGGAAAACTGATGGGTGTGATAGATGAGGCGCATAGAGGAACGGGAGACTACGCATATGCCCAGGTCGTGCGGTTCATGATGCAGCATAATCCCCACTTCCGCATCATGGCGCTCACTGCAACTCCTGGGAGCAAACCGGAAGCCGTGCAGGAGATCGTGGACGCGCTACATATCAGCCACATCGAGATCCGCAATGAATCTGATCCCGACCTGAAGAAATACCTACACACCAAGCACGAGCACGAACATCATATTCAGATGACGGAGGATATCGCTGTTCTACGAGATATGCTAGCAGCTTTGATGACTGTGCGTTCGCCTCCCTAATTGCCCGTCCATTGTATCTAACTCGAGTTCCATAGCCGATCATCAAGAAGGTGCAGAGCGTGGGGTTCCTGAAGAACGGCAACGTTACGCCAACTCTGCTGCATCCGTTCCGCTGCCAGGCTACAATAGCCGAGATGTCGAAGGCCAAAGCCCCGCAGTTCACAATCGGAGCTGCTGCCCAGCTTGGTCCATTAGCACGAGCTATGGGTTACTTGGTACGTATGTTGCCGCGGCCGATTCCGATCACTGTGCTGACAGGGGTACTAAGATGGAGAACAGCATCGCGATGTGCTACAGCTATCTCAAGGGCATTGCGAACGGCCTGGACGATACTGGGTCAAAGAAGGCCATCCGGAAGATGGAGGGTTTCACTGCCCTGATGAAGGAGTTCGACAAGCAGGCTGCGCGCGGGTTTTCCATGCATCCCAAGATGGACACGCTCCGGACGCTGCTCATTGATCACTTCGCGAAGGAGCTGCCAGACGACGTTGACGGACCAGGTGCGCAGCAGAAGCAGTCGCGAGCGATGGTGTTCGTGTCGTTCCGAGAGTGCGTGGAGGAGATCGTGGAGCTGCTCAGCAAAGAGTCACCCATCATTCGGCCAAAGCCGTTCATCGGACAGGGGACGGATAAGCAGGGGAAGAAGGGGTACGCTCAGAAGGAACAATTGGAGGTGCGAATAATCAATCGGCCAGGATCAGGTGTAAGGCTGATGTGCCACCGCATCACCGCTAGGTCATCGAGCAGTTCAAGGCTGGCAGATACAATGTGCTCGTCTCGACGTCGATCGGAGAAGAAGGTTTGGACATCGGAGAAGTGGACCTCATCGTCTGCTATGACGCGCAGAAAACCCCCATCCGCATGGTATGGGACACCTATAGCTTATTCTGTACAATGTCTCACGATGCCGTTATAGCTGCAACGTATCGGTCGCACGGGACGCAAGCAGTCCGGCTCAGTACATATCCTCCTCGCCCAGGGCCGCGAGGAGCATAACTGGCAGAAAGCGCAGTCCAACTATCAAGAAGTGCAGCACTTCATCGTCCGCGCGTCCGATCTCGAGGTCTACGGCGACGTCGACCGCATGCTTCCGGACGACATCGACCCACAGCCGGTCGAGATGGAGATGGAGATCGAGGAGTACGTCCGAGAGGACCGTACGTCGCGCAAGGGCTCGCTAGCCACCCGGGACTCCCCTACGTCGAAGTCGAAGAAACGCAAGCGCGACGATGACCCTCTGCGCAATGTTCCGGCCGCAGCGGCAAAGGGTTTTGTGAGTGTTCGAGAGCTGCTGGCCAAGGGCGGCGCGTCGAAGCGGAAGAAGAAGGAGAAGCTCGATCTTGAGCGTGCTGACCAGGATGACTCCGATGATGAGGATATCGAGGCGGGCCTGTTTGCGCCGAGGCGCGCTGCATCGACCTCGTCGGTGCCTGCGCCAGCTAAGGGCAAGAAAGTACTAGCGAGGAGCGCGACTGCGGCCGGGCCTAGCAAGAAGAAAGCCTCTACAGGATCCAAGAAGAAGGCATCCAAAGCTCCGGCTCAAGCGACCCTTACTCAGCTTGACCTCAAGTCCGGAGACGATTCTGACGACCTGGAGATAGAACGTGGGCTGGGTACTTCAGCGAAACCTGCTACAAACCGTCGCAAGCCCACACCACCGCAGAAACCACCTCCATCGCGCGCTAGTAAAGGCAAGAATAGGGCGAGCCGGTCGAGCTCCCCTGACGTACCCCTCAACAACTCCATCATCGACATCACTACGCCTGATGGCCCCATCCGTCGTTCCGAGGCTGCCATGCTCTTCTCCTCCCCTGACCGACCACTGGGGACGAGACGACCGGCAATGAGGAGCCCGTCAAGGAGCTCCTCGCCAGAGCTACCCTTGCATACGGCCTCGTGCAGCACGAGTGCTCGCAGTCGCAGTGGGACTGGGAGGTCCTCGAGGTCGCCTGCACGCTCAACGTCCCCTTCCTCTCGTAGCATGAGCGCGGAGAAGGCAGAGCAGGTGGACGAACACTGTAAGGATGCAGGCGACGATAGTATGGCGTGGCTCATCGAGGACGACGAGCCGGACCTCGCGCTCGTCAACTCCTCCCCCGCTCAGGCTCGAAGGAAGGCAGAGAGGCTTGCCCTCTCTGACGATGAGCCGCTCTTCCTTGACTCTTCTCCGCCACGCAGGCTTTCGCCCATCCCTGCTCTGTCCGACGAACCAGAGTTTGTCGATGATCCGCCCCCACCCTCCCGCTCACGCGGCGATAGTCCTGTCAGATCTTCCGGGAAATCGCGAGCCGCGCAAAAGACCAACATGGGCCCTCCTGCGCTCCCAGCTCATCTTGTTGCCGGCTCCTCACCATCGATCTCAGACGATCTACCACCGCCTCCAACCTTCGCTGTCCGTCCTCTCGGCAAACAGGCGCGGAAACGCGTTGCAGCAGAAGCCCTCGACGTCGAGTCATCACCCTTGGCCATGCCCCCACCTTCACAACGCCGCCTCCAGCGCTCACGCCCGCGCTCCCCCTCCCCACCTCCCGCCGCCCCGCCCAAGAAGAAGAAGCGCAAGTTCAAAGACGCCATGGAGGCCCAGCGGCACAACCCCTGGATCGACGTCGAGGCGGCGCACTCGGGCGACGAGCTCAGCGTGGGCTCGTCCGAGCCGGACCACGTCCTGAACAGCGACGACCGCATGTTCCTCGACGAGCCCGAGGAGTCGCAGATGTCGCCGTCGTACGACCAGGAGGCGGTGTACCGCCGGAGCCTGTTGACGCAGGCGAGCCCGAGCGGGTCGATGCCGGTGTTTGCGCACAGGCCCGTGAGGAGGGGCAGAGCCGAGTTCGGGCCGAATAGGGCTGGTCCGTCGGGCTATGCGAGGACGGTGATGAGCTCGCCGGCGAACGAGGACGAGGAGCCGGACGAGTACGTCTTTGGGAGCTTCGTCGTGGAGGACGATGCGGAGATCTCGTTCACGGGCGGGCCGTCTAGTGACATTTGAAGTACTATCTAGGTAGCGCGAGGGAGGATCATGCGAATCGAGCAATGTTGTAGATTATACCAGTAATATCGTACTAGCCCGTGTCGTCCCATGCCGCTGGTGCGTTAGGTGGACCTCTGCAGGAACTGCCACACCTTACTCGCAACGCCAGCCATGGTCTCCTTCCACTCCTTCCCTCCCGGATCGCTCGTGCTCGTACTAGAAAGTGCATACGGCACGCCCCGGTCGCCTCCCTGGCTCACCCCTGGAACCAAGGGGAGCTCGCCTAGGACCTCGACCCCAAACCGAGCCGCGGTCGCGCGGAACGCCGCTGGCGAACCGAAGAGCTCGTGTGGGGTCGTGCAGGACGGGCAGATGAAGTGCGACTCGTTCAGTACGAGACCGGCAATCTGAGGAGCGTTCGTTTAGAGCTGGCGGAGACGGGAGCGATGACGGCAGACGTACCGGCACTGAGACTTTTTGGAACATGGATATGCCCTTGCGGACGTCTGTAAGTGCGACGTCCTGCGGTGTCGACACAATGACAGCACCTATGCGAACGAGCCCATTAGTACAGATACGTCCATGAGATTCGCCTGAGACCCGCTTACCGTCGACTTGGACCAGCTGGCCGAGCGTCAGAGGCACGTCGCCCGTCCCGGGGGGCATATCGATGACGAGGACGTCGAGCTCGGCGCCGCTCTCCGGCTCTCGCCAGTCGACGTCGAAGAGCAGCTGCTGCACGGCCTTCTGCACCATCAGCCCACGCCAGACGACGGGTGTGTCCGACGACGAGTCCGTGCCTGGTGCTTTGGGCAGGAGGAAGCCCATGGACATGCATGGCAGTCCGTGGTTTACGAGCGGAACGATCGCCCCCGCTGCACATGATGGGGGAGAAGGCGTTATCATAGAGAATGTACGAGGCTGTAGGAGGACCATACCATCCGTGAGGAGAGGCTCCTCTGCGTTCTCGAGAGCCATGAGCTTCGGTATCGAAGGACCGAAGATGTCCAGGTCTAGGACGCCGACGCGCGGTCGCTCTCGCGGCGCAGACTTCGCGTCCATCGCTAGCGAAAACGCCAGGTTCACTGTGACATATATCAGTCAGCCCTCACTTCCTCTCTCAGTCGTTCACAGGAATGTAATTTACCTGCGACGGTGCTCTTGCCCACACCGCCCTTCCCGCTGGCGACAGCGACCACTGTCTTCACATGGGGCAGCGGCCGCTTCGCTATCGGCCCTCCTTTACGCGGCATTTGCGGCGGCGGCCCCGGACGTCTTGGGAGACCCTACACCGGTCAATGTATGCACTCTCCTCTACGTCATAAGGCTCACTAGAGGATTTTCATGTCGCGCTGGCGCGCAGGACGCGAAACATCGCTTGCTCAGCCTCCGTGAGAGCGCAGCAGGACCACCTTGAGCAAACATGATACACACTGCGCGGTGTGCGTGCCTGAATGCTCTTGGACGCTGGAGGTGGAGAACGGAACGTGGTGTGTGCGCCACGACGCTGTTCCACACTTGGTACGATCGCCCAAACGCTTACGACATGGCCTCGATAAGGCAACTGTCTAGGATCGTTGGTGCTAGTGCGCAGGAGGCTGTTACAGTCCTCCGAGCCCGCTCGTGCCGTCGACGGGTCCGTTGAAGGTATTCATAGCACGGTATATCTCGAGGAGAACAGAGATCACAACACCTTCCTGACTGACTGACCGCAACATGATGATGTTGCGACGCGGAAGGACAGCGCCTTCATGATCCTCTGGCTCAGCCGCTTCAAATTCGCCTCCTCCATCTGCAAGAACGTGCCGCGGACGGCACCCAGCTCGCACGAGTACCTGGAGAAGCGGGGCACGTCGTCGTGCGTGCCCAGAAGACTGAGGACGACCAAGAGAACCCTCGTCGTGATGGCGCTTATCCAACCGGGATGCTTTAGAAGCCCAAGAAGGCGATAGCATTCGAATGGTCGCTCGCCACGTATCAGTAGCTCGACAGCGTATGCACGACATTGTTCAGCCTCCATCCGTGCTGCAGGCGTCCCCTGCAAGGAGGCGGAGGGAGGAGGAGAAGATGGGAGGATGGTACGTTGCCAAGGAGATGATGGCTGAGGGTGCCGGCCGGCTGCGGCCCTGCAACAAGAGAGACGCGGTTCGGGAGACGCGCTCGGACGTTCTGCCAAGTGATCGAGGTAGGCGCCCATCTCAAAGGGCGGACGGCTCGCGCTGTTCTCCGAATCCATCTTCCTTCCTTCCCTCCCTCACCCCCAACGCCCAACGACGCCCCCGACGACTGCAGCGGCTGCCTCCCCCTCCTCGACGCTTCGTCCTTCGTTACTCGTACCGCACACTCGTTACTTCCCAGCCCGCGTTTGAAGCACCATGTTCGCCCGCTCAGTCGTCGCTGCTTTCGTTGCCGTCCCCTTCGTCGCCCAGGGTGCGTCGCATTTTTCGTATTGCGTGGGTCCGAGTGGCAGGTCTGACGTGTTGGTGATATTCCCTGTAGCTGCCTTCGCGGCTTCCTGCACCCGCCAGTACACCGTCCAGGAGGGTGACTGGTGCGACACCATCTCCGCTGCCAACAACGTCTCGACGTGCGTCCTACTCCCCTTTCTCTGTCCCCCTTTTCCCTAACTTCAACGCATAAACCAACAGGTACCAGCTCGCGGTCGTGAACGCCGGCACCGTCGACAGCGCCTGCAACAACCTCCAGGTCGGCCAGGTCCTGTGCCTCGGCACCGAGGGCGAGGACTGCAAGGACACGCACGTCGTCCAGCCCGACGAGACCTGCGACGGCATCGCCGGCACCTACGGCATCAACTCCACCGTCCTCCACGGCAACAACCCCCAGCTCAACTCCGAGTGCGACAACCTCTATATCAAGGAGGTGCGTCCTTGTCTAATTTGCGTCACCGCCTGCGGTGCATGTGGTAGCGTTGCGTTCGGGCGCTGATGTGGGCGTTGTGCAGGTGCTGTGCGTTGCGAAGACGATCGCTGTTCCCGCTGTGCCCTCGGGCAGCGCGACCCCCGCGGTCACCATCCCCGCGACGGCGACGCCCGCGAAGGCGTCGTCGAGCGCACCCGCGGCGACCTCTGCTGCTGACGAGGACGACGAGGACCTCCCCTTCTGCGACGAGCTCTAAGAGATGGCACCCCGCTCTTCTCGTCGAGGGTAGATATGCGGCGTAGAGCCGCATATCCTCCGCCCTATGAAATCGTCGCCTTGACGTCTTGACGTTGTCTCCCCGCCCCGCCTTCCCGTCCACGCTAGGCGCCCCATCTACCTACCCGCTATATCCCCCGCTACTATCTTTCGTTCTGTTTTCTTCCTTGTTTCGTCCTTCGCATACCCCGGCCGTCGCGGCGGCCGCTTGTTACCACACACCCGTAATGGTGCACCTTTGCGTAGATAGCTCTGCGGGCTCTTCGGTCGGTGCATGTCAGAATGTTGAACATCGCTAGGGTCCCGGGACCCCGAGGTATCTCGTGTCATTCTGAGTGTGCGTGCGTGTTTGGATGGTAAAGCAAGAAAGCAAAGCAAAGTACAGCAACAGAAAGTAGTGACACACCACGGTCTACGGCTACAAATACACCCACAATTCCGCCTCTAAGCCATTCCTCGCTATGACTCCTCCAGATACCCCTGCACGATGAGATGCTCGATGTCGGACCTGCGCACCAAGAACCGATGCCCGCGCTTGAAGTCGATCGCGCCCAGCTCCGTATACACGACCCCACAATCTCGCACGACGCGCACATGCACTTGCAAATCCTTCGGTGGATGCGAGATTGGCGCGAGGAGGTCGATGTCTTCCGTCAGTCCGTGGCCCGCGCCTCCTCCCGCGGCGGACGAGAACGCCTCCGTCCTGAGCGTGCGTAGTGATTCGTTGTAGGACCGGAGAAAGTCGACTTCGTGCGGCGAGAGCTTCGACCGGACGTCCTGCGGTGCCGCACCAGTCCCCGCCGCCCCACCCGCCGCGGCAGCCTGCGCGTTCGCATTCGCGTTCGCCCCCGCCGGCGGCAGCGCCAACAACAGCGGCAGTGCCCCACCCACAGACCAATACAGATCCTTCAGGAACTCGATGCGGTGGTGGTGGTACGCGAGGAGACAGCGTTTGTTCCTCAGGATCGCCGTCTGGTAGAGCAGGATCGTCGGCATGTACGCGTTCTCCGCGGGGGCGGGGGCGCCGGCGTCGGAATCGGGGTCGGCGGCGGCGGCGGAGCGGGCGAGGGCGGCCTCGATGCGGGCCTCGAGGTCGCGCTGCTCGCGGACGATGGCGCGGACGAGGACGTCGTTGTATTTGAGGAGGGTGTTGGTGGCGGTGGAGCGGCGGGACTCGGTGAGCAGCTGCGTCGCGAGGTCGCCGTACTGGCTCGCGTTGTTCATCGCGGGGGCGGGGGCGGGGAGAGGCGGAGGTCGAGGTAGGGTGCTGGTGGTCTCGGCGATGTCTGGCGGTGGCACGCGACGCGACTGGGACGCGTGCAGTCACGCGTCGCATCTCTCACCACGCGAGTCACGAGTTCTGGTCACACCAGTGGCACACCTTTGACGGTGTCCTGAAGCCTGCCTGCAGCAACGCCATGCGCTACAAGTTGTACTCAGATCTGCAATTTGGAGCTGCACTCGAAAGTCAGTCTACTTAATACCTCTCCCCCGGCCCGACGCAGATCAGTACTGCACGATGAACTCAATTCCCGGAGATTCAAGTTGCTGGTGTGGACATTCTACTGCATGTGAGCAACAAGTATTCATCATAAGGGTGGTGGCGTTGCAATAGAAGTACAGGTGGGTAGCATACAACTTGGAACAAAGACCTTTCAGCACATGTTAGGGCAATATCAACAGGTTGAGGTGCATAGGACGACATCTCATATTACTCTAGTGCGGCGTATCACGGCCTCAATCTAGTACTCACGCCTCCGAGGATTGCTCTGCGATAACAGCACCGGCGCAGCACGTGGTGCCGGGACCTCTGCAGGTCCGGCCGTTATGAAGCCTTCGCTCTGCGTGAGCCCGCTGCGTAGAGGCTGAGGTGCGACTGGCGGCGAGCGCGAGCTCGCTGGCCCCGCTGAAACTGCCATGAGCTCGAGCCCTTCTTCCGGCGGCACGTAGAACAGGTCGCAAGGACACGTCTTCCACTTCGCCCCGCACCGATAGCAGAACTCGTTGCCACACCTGCACTTGACGTGGTAGCAGCCCTCATCGACCGAGACGAGGTGCCTGCAGGACGGGCAACGCTGCCAGCCATGCGTCTTGCCTAGCCTCAGCACCGCATCGTCGGACGCCTGTGTCCGTCCGCAAGACATGCCCGGGTGAGCATATTCCTTGCAACTCGTACACGTGCGACGGCCGCACGCCGAGCAGTATCTTGACGCGCCCGAGGCCGAGTCCGGGGTGGCGGCGCAGAGGAAGACCGAGCAGCGCGGGTTGCAGCAGTACACCCGGTTCGCGGTCCCGAACTCGCGCTCCTTCTTCGAGAAGCTGTCGGAGAGCGCGGCGCCCAGATACCGCTCGATGTCCGCGAGCTTGATCGGCGTGCTGCAGCACTTCGGGGGGAAGAGCGACTCGTCCGCGGTCGCCTTGGTGAACAGCGTCTGCATGCATCCGACATCGTAGGTGTGCCCGCAGCGCAGGCGCACTACTGGGGCGCCGTGGATCTGGTCGCGGCATATGGTGCAAGTGTGACTGTCGGCCTCCATGAGAGACGGCGGTGCGCGTGAGCCGGGA
Organism: Trametes cingulata; assembly: GCA_022385765.1. Lineage (NCBI taxonomy): Eukaryota > Fungi > Basidiomycota > Agaricomycetes > Polyporales > Polyporaceae > Trametes > Trametes cingulata. The sequence goes on along the minus strand of MU277982.1, from coordinate 2,133,568 downwards.
GATGGTCCTACCGCCGCGAAGGGCACTTCACTGGCACGGGGGGGGAGGGATCCTCTTGGGGAGACGGCGGGAGATGCTCTCGACAACGCAATGGACGGTCCAGACATTATGCGTGGGGTGGGAGACGGCGCGTACACATAGGGCGAAGTCGTGAGGGCTCGCGCCCGAGCAGCAGCGGGCGTGGCGGACGGGGTAGACGAAGTCATTGACTGAGGAGCCTGCCTGTTAAACAGGAGAATCGACTGTCGCGTAAGTACGTCGCCGACGAGCGTCTGGTATACACTGATGTAACTTACGACAGACAAGCCTCCACGACAAGGCTACCCTCCGATACCGACGCCTCATACTCCACGGAAGCTGGGCGAGATGGCGGGAGGCGGCATGCGGCGCCCTCGGTCTCAAGCGCGATTGGCCCTGTGTTCTCCTGGAACTCGCCAACGGAAACAGACGGTACAGGACCCTCACACACTTCTGCCAGCGGCATCATCTCCGGCACGTCTTCTTCCAGCAGGAGCTCCGCCTCGCATCTCTCCTCAACGGGCGACGCAGCCCGGTAACGCTCATCCGAGTCCACGCTCCGAGCGGCGCTGGGGGCACTCTCTCGTGCCATAACGCGCTCCTCGGCGTGGGAAGGCCGTGCTGAAAGAGATGGCAAAGGGACGAGGCAGCTCGGGACTTCCGAGTCCTCTGGCCCATCTCGCTCGCAACCCCGCAGCGACTCGGATATCTCGACGCGGGCCCACTGGGGAGGTTCAGGCAGCAGTTCGGCGCAGGGGCTCTCCGGTTCCACCCGTACAGCTAGACTCGCGCGGGTCGCGGCTGGACGCCGCGAGACCGGAGAATCGGCTCGAGGAGGGTGCGCGGCGACCCATTCGGCAGTCCGTTCTGCGGGGGTCCCGGCAGGGCTCTTCGGAGGTGCTGCGCTCCGGACAGACGAGTTCGAGAACACACTTGCACGAATTCTGTCGATGTAGCTTTGTGGCACCGGTTGCGGTGCGACGGGTACGTGGAGACTTGAAGCCGCAGGTGCCGTTACTGACTTGGGCGGGGGAACAGCGTGGGTGGGCGGGGAGGACCGCGCCGGCGGTACCATGCGAGGTTCCTCGTAGGCTTCGATTGCAGGAGAAGGCGACTGCATCTCGCCTTTATTGACTGCCGTCACGGTGCACAATGCTGGAGTCTCGAGAGCGGGCGACCGAAATGCTGGCCGTGCAGAAGCCTCCTTTTCTACCGAGACTCGGACGGGAGCAGGTGATCGAGCAGACGCTGAGGGCGGAACGGCCTCTACCCAAGATCCAGGAATGTGTGGACGCGCCGTGGGGGCACTCGAAGCCACAGCACGCTGCACGCTTCCACTATAAAGAGCTTGCCTCGCCTCGCGACCCGCTTGAAGACGCTTGCCAAAGGAAGAACGGAACGACTCCTTGGTGAGATGCAACGGAGACGGCTCTCGCTCTAATGCGTGCGCGTTGGGCTCTCGGACGGCCGGTGGAGGGGACTGAACCCGCGGAGAGAGCTCGACGGAACGCTCGTCTATGTCTGCGAATTCTGAGGGGGTCGGGCAGTCGAGAAGGCCTTGGCCGCCGCCGGAGTTCCGCTGCATTTTGCGAACCTCTTCAAATCGTTCATAAGCGGACTCTTCAGCTTCTTCTTCTAGCCTCTCGACGAAGTGCCCGTACGACATCTCGACAGCCCTTTCCTTGCCTTTGCGGGACGCACACGGCTTGCTCGCGACTTGCACGCTCCTCCGTTCATGAGCGGAACTCCTACAAAGGATGCTCATGAGATTGCTGTTCGCTATAAATGCCATGAGAGCGAAAACATACGCTCTTCCGACTCGTCCGAGCCGCACAGGTGCAGGAGACGGGTCTCTCCCTTCGGCCAAGGCAAGGGCGAAGGCCCGGTCATAGCGAGCGGTCTCCTCCACCTCGATGAGCTCCTCGAGTAGCTCGTCAGCACTGAGGCCGTCGGTCCGGCGGTCCCTGTGGATGTTGAAGAGGCTCTCCGCCTCTGCGGCGAAGAGCGCGAGCGCGAGGTCTTGGTCGCTGATGCGGGCAGGAGGCGTCTTAGAGGTCGTGGTTTTCTTCCGTTTCCACTCGAGTTGGTCGATCTCTAATGGGCGGAGGTCGGTTATATGTTCTAAGAGGGCTGTGAGAGTTTCCGGAGGACCACGAGAGGATGCTTTGCTGTGGGTCGGAGCGGGGCCTAGTGCTACAGTGTCGGTCATGTTGCAATGGACCAGGTTCTGTGGGAGGGAGATTTGGACGCGTATCGACGGTGGTCGGTGAAGATGTCAATTGGAGGGTTCAAGCTATATATCGACCCCATCCCGTCGAGTCCTCTGAAATCGCTGCGGCAAGTGCTGCAGCGAACGTCAGCGCGTGCCTGTTCAACTCGAAGAAGGATCGGCATCGACAAACGAGCGACAGACTACCACTGCGGTATCGCAGAATACATTCGGCAGGTATGCCTCCATCACATGGCAACCGAACTCTCTTATATGCGCGTTCATGTGGGGGTCAGCGCCGTGTACAGCGGGCACGATGTCTACACTCCATACCAGTGACGGCAGTGTCGTGTGCGGAAACGCATCACACGCCAGTGCAGTGCTGCTGCGGCGGTCCGAAGGCGGAGGACTCACAGCTTTCTGGTGGACATGACACTGTCCTTGCTGCAGCAGGGTCAGCGAGGTTGACGCAAAGGGCAGTATCCTTCCGCTCTCCAAAGAGAAGGAGCTCAGAACACGCGCGAGGGTGACCTAATGGCGAAACGCTGATTTTAACCTGACGGACATAAGCATTGGACGCTCAGCGACCACACTAGAGAGCTGGTATGACTGATGTACACTCGTTCCACGGACCTTCACTCACGCTCGCACCACATTCAAGCAATCGCGGAACCCAGCCGCACGCCTTCTCAAAGTCCCCTGCGCCACACCCCCAGCCTCCGCCTCCGCCTACTCATCCTCCTCCGGCGGGACATAAAACAACGCGCAGCCGCACTCCTTCCACGGCGCCGCGCACAGGTAGCACCACTGCGTCCCGCAGCGGCACACGATGTGGTAGCACCCGAGCGCGAGCTCGACGAGGTGGTGGCACGCGGGGCAGCGCTGCCAGCCGTGCGCGCGCCCGAGCTCGAGCACCGCGTCCTCCGCGCGGAAGTGGCACGGCACGCCCGGGTGCGTCTGCGCCTTGCACGCCGCGCACGTCCCCGCTGCGCACTCGGGGCAGCGGAGCGTCTTTGCCTCTGCCTCCGCTTCCGTTCCTGCTCCGGTCTGGCTGTCGGACGAGGGTACGGAGGGCTTGGGGGAGGGGGCGGGCGAGGCGGGCCCGAGGAACGCCGCGCACGCCGCATTATGACAGTACACGCGGTCCGGGGTACCGAACTCCCGCGCCTTCCGCTCGTACCTTTCCACAAACGCGCGGTCGAAGTGGCCCTCGACCTCGCGCAGCGGGACCGCGCCGCGGCAGCAGCGCGGCGGGAAGAGCGACTCGTCCGTGCTCGCGCGCGCGAAGAGCTCGCGGAGGCACGCCGCGTCGAACGCGTGCCCGCACGCGAGGCGCACGGCTTGTGCAAGAGGGACGTCGTCCCCGCAGATCGTGCAGCATTCGGGCGGGGGCGGGGGCGGGGGGAGCGGGGTGGGAGGAGGCGAGGGTGAGGGTGAGGGGGAAAGGACTGGGCTGAGGGTGAGGCGTCCGCGGAGGCGTTGGAGGCGTGACGAGAGGCCGATCTGGGCGAGGAGTGTCTCGAGGTCGTCCTCGTCCTCGTGGTCTTCGATGTATTCGGTGATGCTCCGCGCGGGACGCTCTATGGCGGCTTGCTCGTCGCCCTGAGACCTGTCCGTAGGACGGCTTCCCGTGGCGCGTGGTGGCGGCGACCGCGACCGCGACCGCGCCATGCTACCCTGAGGTTCACGGGATGCTTGGCCGTCCTCCCGCCTGGAACCGCCGCTATCGGCCCGGCGAAGCGCAACGCATGGAAAACAGACTTACGGCTGGACTACTCCATGCAACACGCGCTTGCGCTGCTCGAGAGGTACGGGGGGTGGCGGAGGGTCCCGTCCTTCGGACAGAGCTACAGCAATCTCGTGGTCATACCGGTCCATCTCCTCCATGTAGAGATACTCCTCTAGGAGGTCGTCGTTCTCCTGCGCATGGGCTAGCGCGGCTGTGTCTTCGGCGAAGAGCGCGAACGCGAGCTCCTCGTCCTCAAGCGCTTGCCGTTCCGCGTCGTCCAAGTCATCCGAGTCGTCGTCATCGGCATTGGAACTATTGAAACTCGGCAGGTTGCGTTCGCGCGACACGGGATGCTCGCCACGGGCCTGGTCGCGCATGCGCTGCCTCAGGCTTACAAGCTGTTCGAGCAGCTTGAGCCGCGCCGTGTCGCGGTCGGAAGAGGACGAGAACGACTTCTCATTCAAAGTCAAAGGCGGCAGGGGAGCGCTTTGGTTTCTAACTCTCAGCATGACGGGCAAGTATGAGGGGGTCGACGGGATGGAGAGGCTAAGCCCGGATGCGACGTCCTAAGGATGGTCTATATATGGGGTATGCTGCATGACTGGCATGTTGTCGCTGCGGACGGGGCACCAGCCTGCACGTTGCCTCGAGGTTCATTTGGTGTCCTAGGGCCGGCGTGCCTGCGGTAGATCAGCGGATTGTCTTCACTTGCTTGATAAGTGTGAGCACGCTCTCCTACACGCCATATGGAGAAGGACTCGCCGTGCTTCTTCAAATACAGTCAGAGCTATCATAAGGGACAGTTCCGGGTACCCATGGCATCATGCACGGCAGCTTCGCGTCTTCGCAGAGAATACTACCATCGCCTGTAATACGAGACGCAAACCATACTCACACATTGCTTGCGCTAGGCTCATTGCGTATAGCTCGAGAAACCGGTTTGACCGGTGTTTGCAGAATCGACAGCGCTGAACGAAGCAGGACGCGACGCGGAGACAGTCAGGGTGAAGGTGACCGAGGGAACGCGTGACATGACGCGTGTGTCACGGTGGATGGGCGTTGTGGCGGTGCGCGGGATGCTTGGCGGGAGTTTCTCAGGAGCTTCGCTGCAGCGCCGAGGAGGTCACGACGGCACAGGGAGAGAGCCGCCGCAGCTTCTGCATGCTCCATCGAACGCCCCCTCTCACAACGATGGCTGCCATACGAGCCCCTCCTTCCGCTTCCCGTCATAGGCGTTCTGCGGTCCGCCGCCGACGCTGCCCTCGGCCATTCCCCTCCCTGCCGAACCCTGCCAGACACCCTTCCAACATCACCTGCGCCCCGCCGGCGCATCATCTGACTCGTTGTACGTAGTCTCCTCCCCGTTTCTCTATTCTGCGCGTGCCTCCCATCATTTTCCCGACCCTTCACTACATCCTCGAAGCCCGTCCTCTGACCTCTCCCTTCGCAGCGACGGCCCTTATATAACCGCGTCCTATTTCCCCGCCTCCCCGCCTACAGCTGCACCGTAACCCCCGTCGGCGACCATGGCGCTCAAGGTGCTTGCGCTCGCGCTCGCGCTGCCTGCCGCGCTAGCGCTCGATAATGGGCTCGCCAGGACGCCCCAGATGGGCTGGAACACGTGGAACCACTTCGGGTGCGGCATTAGCCAGGACACCATCATTAGCGCGGCCAAGGCGCTCATCTCCAACAACCTGACCTCACTTGGCTACGAATGTAAGTCTGACCGTGCTTACTTACGTTCAATGGTTGACTGTCTTGTCTTGTGGTCAAGATGTCATTGTCGACGACTGTAAGTGTGCCTGCAATCGTTGCCGCGAACTTGCTGTACCGACCATCATCACGATCAGGCTGGCATGCTCCCGCTCGTGACCCGAACACCGGTGCCCCGGTCGCCGATCCGGACAAGTTCCCCAATGGGATCAAGGCGGTCGCCGACCAGGTTCACGACATGGGACTCAAGGTAGGATCTGTATGCCACTGGTAATTCCGCATGTACTCAAGCAGCGTTGCAGTTTGGTATATACAGCAGCGCCGGAACGTAAGCACAACATCCGTCCCGCCCTCCCATCCGAACCACATTCACGTCCACGCCGCTATGCAGGTACACATGCGGCGGCCGCTTCGGCTCGCTCGACCACGAGGAGATCGACGCGCAGACGTACGCGTCCTGGGGCGTCGACTACCTCAAGTACGACAACTGCTTCAACGAGGGCCGCGCGGGCACGCCCAAGATCTCGTACGACCGCTACGCGAACATGAGCCGCGCGCTCAACGCGACCGGCCGCCCGATCCTGTACTCGATGTGCAACTGGGGCGAGGACGGGCCGTGGAACTTCGCTGTGGTGAGTGCATCTACGGCGTGGGGAGGAGGGGTGGGGAGAGAGATGGAGAGGCAGGGGGCTGATGAGGGTTGGGTAGGATATTGCGAATAGTTGGAGGATCTCGGGGGATATCCACGATGTGCGTCCCTTTCCCATTCCACCCCCGCCAAGAATGCTCAAAGTGTAGTAGGACTTTGATCGGTTCGACGACCGCTGCCCATGCACAAGCATCCTCGACTGCAAGCTCCCCGGATTCCGTACGCCCCACCTCGCTCCTCTCACACATATAGGGTACCATACTGATATTCCGGACGCAGACTGCGCGATGTCGCGCATCATCGACTTCGCCGCGCCCGTCGGGCAAAAGGCAGGACCAGGGCGGTGGAACGACCTCGATATGCTCGAGGTAGGCAATGGGGGCATGAACTTCGACGAATACGGTACGCGCTTTCCAAGGGGATGCATCGTTTGCAGGACTCATAAGGTGGATGGTAGTCACGCACTTCTCCATGTGGGCGCTCGTGAAGAGCCCGCTCATCCTCGGGAACGACGTCACCGACATGGTACTATACCGTCCTACTTCGCTCTGAAGTGGGAGCATTGGCTGACGAGACACACGCAGTCGAACGAGACGCTGACGATCATCACGAACGACGCGCTCATCGCGGTGAACCAGGACCCGAACGGCTCGCCCGCGAACCGCATCTGGAAGCGCACGCTCCCCGAGGGCGGCGACCTCCAGCTCTGGCAGGGCAGCCTCGTCAACAAGTACGCCTCCTCCTCTATAACTCACATCACATAGTAGCAACAGCTGACCTGATCTGATACAGCGAATTCGTCTTCGCCCTCATGAACACCTCCCCCACCGCACAAACCGTAAACGTCTCCTTCGCGGACGTCTTCGTCGACCAAGGCGCGTCCTACCAGGCCGGCACCTTCACCCTGTACGACCTCTGGCAGAAGGACCCCGCCTCGGGGAAGTGGGGGCTGAACCTCGGCGAGTTCACGGGCGGGGTGCACGGGGTGCGGGTGGGGACGCACCAGACGAAGGTGTGGAAGGCCGTGCCGGTGTCGACGGGGAACGGGAGGAGGAGGAGGGGGAGGAGGGAGTTATGACTCGGGGTGGGGCTGGGGCTGGGCGTGGCGGTGGGCGTGGCGGGAGGTGGGTGGGTGTGGTTGGGGAGGGAGAGGAGGAGGAGGGAGAAGAAGGTCTCGTGAGTGGGGGGTTGGAGACTGATTCTTGACGATGGGTCGTGATGGACCTTGTATGATACCGTTGTGGACGACGTGCAGCTATATCCTCGAGTTTGTGTACGATAATGTTGTGTCGTTGCTGTACAATAGATGTTCCCTTCACCGTGTCATGGACGACTCACGCTCACAACCCTCATCGAGCTTTCTTATCGAACGCTTTCTTTCGATTCCAGTTTATCATGATGCCCCGCGGCTGTGTTGCGATGGCACGAACATGAACGCAGGGTGAACTACCGCAGCGGAGGTCAAGCGACGAACACTACACCTGCCAAAAGAGGCATGATTTGTCAGACGCAGTGTCGCCCCGCGAGGAAGTTTGCGCCACTCTCGTGAGCGCGCGTGGCCCGAGAGGCCAAGGAGGCGCGAATCATCGTCGCCGACCACGACCACGACCCTTCTCCCCCTCCTACGGCCCTGTGCATCCTCCCTCGCATCCCAGGCCGGAATGCTCTACGACCCTGAGACCGCCAACCACCTCAAACCGTGGCTCGTCAGGACACTCGAACCAATGTGCGTGACGAGAGAGCGAGAGAGAGAGAGAGGGAGATGCTGATACGTGAGTGTATGCTGCAGATGCGACGCTGAGCCCGGTGCGCTCGCGGACTACATCCTCGCGCTCCTCAAGCACAACGCGCCCGAGGCGGAGCTGCGGAAAGAGCTCGTCGAGCAGCTGGAGGAGTTCCTCGAGAAAGGCGCGTCCATCATTCGCTCGCCTTGTCCGTCTAGTGCTCACGTCTCACGTACACACATACAGAGTGCCCCTCGTTCGTCGACACCCTCTTCACCGCGCTCCGCACAAAGTCGTACCTCCCCTACTCCGCCACGCCCTCCGCGGGCTACCCCTCCACCTCCACCTCCACCGCCGGCGCATCCACCTCCGCCGGCGACGTCGGCATCCCCATCCCCCTCGACGGCCTGCTCAACCCGCCGCCGCCGCACTCGCCCGAGCGCGGGCGCAAGCGCGGCATCGACCACGACGAGTACGACGCGCACGGGCCGGCAAAAGGGCCCCGGCTGAACAGCGACGCCCAGTTCTCGCGGTACGGCGCCCGCGGCGACCGCTCGTCGTGGGGCGGGCGCGGGGAGCGGGGGGAGCGGGATCGGGGCGGGAGGATGGACCTCGCTGGACGGCCGGATTTCATGGATGGGGGGATGGCGGGGATGGATATGGGCGCGGGCATGAATGGCATGAATGGACGGGGGCCGAATTACCGGCCACCAGAACGGCGGGGCATATGCCGAGACTATCACAGTGCGTCCTCAACCCTTCTTACTGACGTGGGTGTGCGTCTGACTGGTGACCTCTGACGATGTACAGACAATGGCTACTGCGCACGGGGCGCGTTTTGCAAGTACAGCCACGGCGAGGACGCGGTCATCCCGACACAACTCTTCCCCATGGCGGGCGGCGCGATGCCGTTCATGCCCATGATGGGTGCCGGCGGTATGCCGTTCCCCATAGGTGCTGCCGCAGCCGGTGGCGCCTACGACCCCCACGAACGCATGGATATGCGGCCCATGCCCGCTCGTCCGCCAAATGGCCGACCGGCAGTGCTACCCAGGACCGACGACGTTGAGGGTATGGTTGGAAAGAAACCGGGAGAGCTGCCCGTCATTCAGGATTTGACGCCACAAGTCCCTATGGAGGACGTCTCGCCACACAACGCTGGCGAAGGATTCCGGCCTCAGCACCTACAACAGCGTGCACCAATGGACGGCGTGGTGCCAACATACGACATGCCACCTCACATGCCTCAAGCTGATGGTGGAATGGCGCCCAGGCCATTCCCCTCGAACAGCCGTGGTCAACCAAGAGGCGGACGCGGCCGTGGGGGCGTGTTCAGCGGCGACGCACACAGCTTCCGGCCTGAGAAGCGCAACGACAAGACGCTCGTCGTGGAGAAGATCCCGGAGGACAAGCTCACGCTCGGCGCGGTGAACGACTGGTTCAGCAAGTTCGGCACGGTGACGAACGTCGCGGTCGACGCGCCGAGCGCGAAGGCGCTGGTCAGCTTCTCGTCGCACGACGAGGCGTACAAGGCGTGGAAGTCGGAGGAGGCCGTGTTTGGCAACCGGTTCGTGAAGGTGTTCTGGCACAGACCGATGGAGGGCCACGGACAAGTGGGACAGCGGATGCTCGCTGCATCCGCGCCAATCGTCGCACAGAGGTCGACCGCCCAGACTGCACCTGGTCCCTCGACTGCTGCCCCCGAAGGCTCTCCTGCTCCTCAGACACCCACCACATCCACCGCCCCCGCCTCCCGCAAACCCTCCGCATCTTCCTCCGCGGCCGCTCTCGCAGCCAAGCAGAAGCTCCTCGAGCAGCAGATCGCAGAGCAGAAATCGCTCATGGCCCTCCTGTCCACCGCTTCTCCGCAAGAGAAGAAGGATATCATGGCGCGTCTCCGGAAGCTGAACGAGGAGATGAAGCCGTCCGCTACACCCACCACAACATCGCAGTCGCCTCCGCCGCCGCCACCTGCGAGGGCTTCGCCTGCCCCACCAAAACGTGCTGGGTCGACACCTCGGACGGAGGATCAGGAGCGGATGGAGCGGGAGAGGCTGGACAAGGAGCTCGAGATACATCACGCTACGACCGCCGAGGGCGAAGAGGAGAGCACGGAGGAGCTCAAGGCGAAGCTCGAGAAGCTCAAAGCAGAGGTGCGTTCTCACTTGGCAGGTTGTCGTCAATATCAAGTACTGACTCTCACTTGCAGGCTGCGAGCCTGGGCATCACCGAAACTACCGAGCCGCCAGCATATCCCAGCTCAACGTACCGCCCGTACCGCGGTCGTGCACGGGGGCGCGCGTTCTTCCGTGGCGCGATGCGTGGTGGCCCTCCTCGGAGCATGAAGCTCGACCTTCGTCCGAAGAAGCTGCTAGTGAAGGGCGCTCCAAGCGAGTCCTTGCAGGCTGTGCGGGACTGGTATGAGGTGCGTTGCTCTGTTGCGTCTATATCACATGGGGGGAGCTTGTATTCATGGTGCGGGTATAGACAACGGGCCAGGTCGAGTCGGTTGAGCCGACGGAGAGCGGTGACATCCTGGTGTCCTTCCGGAGTCGTGCTGCAGCGGAACAGGTTTGTCCTCTATCCTCAATCCATCACAATCACTACCCTAACACATCATGCAGGGCCTTGCCAAGGGCTCGCAGATCGCGACGGTCGGGCCCGTCCAGATCTCCTGGTACTCAGACCAGCAATCGAAGGCCGGAAGCGGTGCTGTCTCAAAATCGCCCGCGCCCCCTGCAAAACCTTCGGATGCGCCGAAGGAGGATTCCGCGATGGACGGAGGTGCATCGGCGCCTTCAGAGGACGTGGACGACTCGCATATGCACGAGGAGACCGATACGGGCGGCTGGGGCGCGGAGGACGACGGGTTCGGGATGATGTGAGGGCGGGCTGATGTCCCCGGTACTCCCGCCGATCCGCGAATACCGAACATAAAGTGAAACCGACGCTGCCTTTGCTCTGGACCGTCCGCGGTCGCTCGAATTTCAACTCGGATATGTGCTGCGATGGAGGGCGGTGCGTCTGCGCCTGCGCGCGCGTGTATAAAGGATGTAGTGCCGACTGTGTTCTGCTGTTTCTCTTTTCTCTCTCTTCCTTGCGCTTGCACCTGTAACCCTTACATTGCTCTGGCTTGGCCAATAATTGGAGACTACCGGTGGCCCCAAAGTGTAGGGCCACCCGCGCCGTTATCTGGCGACAACATCCCTCCTTCTGTGTGATGTCCCGCATCCGACTGTGAACGACTTCTCAAGAAACCCGCCCTGATAATCTCCTGCAATTGGGCAGGGTCAAGATGTGTGCAGAACGCTCTCGCTCTCCTAAGCATCCCTAGGTACAGATGTAAGTGATAATGTATGTACTGACAATGTGCGCGTAGCGTGTCTAGTGCAGTGTTCTTCCTTGTCCTATCTCAAGAAACTCGCCCACCTGCCATCTTCGCCCCAAGCCCCACTACCCACTGCCTCCTTCTGCTCGACGTCAACGCATCCTCGCTCAGCCACCGACAAGCGTAGCGCCAATGCTATGACCTCCGTGGGCGCGAGCTCGACCGCTGTTTCCGCAGCTTCGAGGGCTGTCTCCGGGCTGGGGTTTCCACCTCTTGCATTTCATACCTCGGTGAAGGCGGCGGCGGCGGCCTATCAACCTGCCCACCCCAGCCGCTCTCGTGCATAGGCGGGACGACACCGCTCTGCGCATGCGGGTCCCACTCAGGCGGAGCAGCTCCCGCAGGCAACGCCGACTGCGAGGCCTTGCGCGTCGGCCGTCCGCGTTCCTCATCCTCCTCATCCATCTCCCCGTCGATATCAAACCGCCCCTCTTCGGGCACCGAGTAAGGTCTCCCCGGGTTCCCGTACATTGACGGGATGCGCGGGACAGGCGGGGGCGGGCTCATCGGCGGCATCATCGACATCATCGACGTCGGGCGAGATGGCCCGGACCCGGGACCCGGAGAGGGGGCGCGCGAGGGCGGCTGCGAGGAGGGAAGCGGGGGGTACGGGAGCGGCGGCTGCGACTGGGCACGCCGCGCGCGGGTGCTCGCGCTGTCGCTGTTGTCGTGCAGGGAGGACGTGCTCGCCATCTTGGAGAGGCTGCTCCGCGGGCGCGAGGCAGAGTTCGGCCTTGGGCCGACTGGAAGTGAGAGGTAGGAGGAATGTTAGAGAGAGCGGAAGCGGAGGTAAGGCGGGACTTACCGGAGGACCTGCGCGAGCTGCTGCCGCCGCTCGCTTCGCGTTCCATGCGCACCGAGACGCGGCTCGGGGAGGGAGAGTGGCCCAACCACGGATCCGCGACGCTCCGCCGATTGTCGCCTTCCCCGCTGAACCCATAGAAGCTGTTCGTCCTGGACGCGCCGCCGCCGTACACGCTGATCCGGTCGTCGAGCGGCCGCATCGCGGGGTACAGCTCCGGCGCTAGCGGCGCTGGGAGGACAATCTGAATGTTACTGTGAATCGAGTGCGCGGGACCGCGCAGGGTGTTCATCGACTGCGCCGTGTGCATAGAGTGCATCGTCCCCGCAGAGGAGACGACGGACAAAGGGCGCGACCGCGACCGGGAGGCGCGGGGAGGACGCGGGCGCGCGGGGGCGACTGCGTTCTGTACGAGCGACGCGGAGGACTCGGCCGAGTGTGCGAGCTCAGAAGGCGACGTCACGAAGGCGGAAGACGACGCTAAATCAGAGGTGTCGCTTACGACGCTCGCCATGCTGTTGTCCGGGTTCATCGCGAAGTACGACGGGTTCGGGGCGCGAAGGTCCTCAGTGGACAAAGGCGTCGGGTACGGCGAGCTCTCTGAAGATGGTGCGTCCTCCACCGCCCACGAGCCCTCGCGCGTCGGGCTGCGGCTGGTATTGGTGAAGTCCGGGCTATGGCGAATGAGCGACGCGTTACTCGCGCTTGCAGACAGGAAGTGTGTTGAGTACGCGCGAGGGTGAAACATAGGCGGGTCGACCCATGTTGCGGGGCGGGAAGCGGCGCGGTCTGCGAACGCGGCGAGCTGCTGTTCGCGGTGGTGCGCGAGGTCCCGGACGGGCGGCAGCGGGACGTTGCGCGAACGGCGACATGAGCGAGCGAGGTTGCGCCAGAGGAAGAGGGCGAAGACGAGGAGGACGACGCAGCCGCAGACGACGGCGATGATGATGATGGTCGACTGGGAGAGCTTCCCGCCCGAGTCGGCGTCCCGGCGTGCGAGCCGGGGCTGGTCGAGGGGCATTAGACCCAAGCTGCGTAGTAGAAATAGTTAGGTTGTTCCGCGAGGGTGTGGGCGTTGAGTAGGGTAGTGTTGAGGGAATGAGGAAGGAGAGTGGTGATGAACGAGCGACGGAGGCGGCGACGAGAAGAATGGGACACAAAATGGAGAAGGCAGTCCGCGCTTGTCGGCAACGTCTGTCTCCTCGGGACAACCGTGTGGGTGCTCGGCCGCCCTTTGTCTGTCCGCTGTCTGCTTGCTGGGGACGACGGCGAGCGCGAGGCGGTCGTGGACGTCGAGAGCGACGAGCTGGCAGAGGCGGACGGCGGCTTGCAGCGAGTGGCGAGTCGAGCGCGGCTGTGCCTTGCAATCGTCCGCCGCTGCAGAACGACCCGTCTTCGGCGGCTCAGAACCCGAATTTGGCTTTTTGCCGTCCGCCTTCGGCGCAGGCGCCCGACGCCGACGCCGGCAATCACTTTACGCGCCATTTTCGGCCGCTGGCACGTCACGCCCGCCGTCGGGCTGTCACCCACCTGTCACAACGGAGCGCCCGCCGGACGCGCGCTCTTCCCACCGTCACCGTCGTGCTCGCCGCCGACGACGATGACGACTGCCCCGCCGTCAGCCCGCCGCGTCGGCCCACGCTCCATCCAGTCCGTCGCGTCGTCCTCCCACTCCAAGGACAAGTCCGTCCTCTCGACCAGGCCGCCTCCAGCCAAGCCCGTCACCCTCGCGAAGCGCCTCCTCTTCCCCACTCTCCCCGCCGATGCTGACCTCCCGCCTCTCCTCGTCTCTCCTGCTGCTGCGCCAGAGCTTAACGCTGAACTGTATGACTTTGTAGCCCTAGCGCTGAGGGCGTACGTCAATCCCTGGTGGACGAAGATTACCCGCTATGACAAGGAGTTCCTGCCAGAGATTACGCGCATACTCACTGCTGTCTTTCGCACTCTCGAGGCTCGTCTCGTCGCGACAGATCTTTCGCCCTTCGTCTTCCGCGACCTGCCTACTCTTCTTACCCAGCACTGGACAGACTACCGCAATGCCCAGGCGAAGCTGCACACGTCCTACGCGACCGGTGGCGCCGCGACGCTACCACAGCTCTTCCACCAGCTGCAGCCGCACATGGCCGTCTCTGCGGAGGGCGTCATAGACGTGGTATACGTGCGCCAGGCCGTCGACCACATACTGAAGGTGTGCATGCCACCAGAGGACTACGAGCCAGAGACGGAGCGGTACATCGTGCGCGAGATCATCCTCAAGGTGCTCGTGGGGAGCGTCCTGCCGCGAGTCACCCAGCCGTGGTTTATCCACAAGGTTATCCTGGACCTCATGGGCCCTGAGAAACCCGCGGAGCGTGAGCCGGAGGTGAGCATGCTCGTTTACGCACCTTCTCTCGCGTCGGGCCAACTTGGTTGGGCAGGGCACTTTCGCAGGTTATTTATACCCGCATGTACATACGTTCTATCACAACCTGCGTGCAGCAATATATTGCCTTTCAGCATTATGCCCTGTCCAGCAGTGGTCGTGTGTGCACATTCATTCTGACGTCCTGTGTTGCAGACGTCCGCACAGCGCGAAAGCACCGGTGCCACATCCGCAGAACGACCGCCTCTACAGCGTCGCTCGTCGCATCACTTCTCATTCCAAGCCCTAGCGATATTCCTGCTCTCTGCGGTACAGTCCCTCTCAGGGATTAGCTTGTCCATCCTACACGCATATAGGCAGGCTCGCGAGACGATCCGGAAAGTGAACCAAAGCTCGGGCGCGCACGCTCCAGAAGAGCAGCAATCTTCAACACCTAGCGCAGACAAGTCAGGACTGCATGTCGCAGACGAAGGGAGCGCATCCACACCTGCACCTCCAACGCACGCTCTTCCAGGGTCTCTGGCGGTTCCAGTGAAGAGCCAGCCCGTGATTCCTGCTACACCGCCCTCTCCATCTTCGGACTCGACCTCGTTCATGAGCCCTCCCTCCCAGAACTCCAGTACACTACCACCACGCCTCTCACCCTCCCCAAGCCTGGGTCCTTCCACCCCTCCCCCTCCCCAAATTCCAAACTATACCCACCCACCCCTCACGTTCCTCCTCACGCTCCTCACACCCCCTCCCCTCTCATCCACTCCCTCACCCGTTCCCGCCACCTCATCACCCAAATCCACGTCCCCGCCCGCCGCACATGCCTCCCTCACTACAGCGCGTGCGCTCACACATCTGCTCACCCTCCTGGCCTCGCTAGCCGCGCCCTTCCTCGCGCGCCTCCTCCCGTACCTCCTGTACGCGCACGTCCTATGCGCGCCGACACTCGCGTCGATCGTGCGTTCTGCGAAGCGTGCGCTCTTCCCTGAGGGGTGGCCCGCGCCGCCGCCGGTGGACCCGACCCCAGAAGAGCAGGTCGAGATGCGCGACAGGGTGAGGAGGCGGTTGGTGGACGCTGTACCTGGTGGGTCCTGCCTCTTATCTTGTCGAGCGCGCCAGGAAGAGGCTGATTTTGTTTGTAGGTCCTCTCGCACCGCTGCTAGGCCCGACCCCTGCGGCGCGAGCAGCGACCATCGACGCGGCGCTCGCACCGCTGGATCACCAGGCGTGCAACGCGCATCTCGCGGTGTTTATCCTGGACTTGGTGTTGCTGACGGTATTCCCGGAGATGGGGGTGAGCGAGGAGGGTGTATGTTGATGATATTACGACCCATGTCACGACGATTTCTTTCTTCCTTCGGCGATACTTGTATACCCAGGTCGGTCGAATGCAGTAGTGCATTCCTCGAGTTGCAGAAAAACTTGCGCACTTCTTGGCGAAGAAATGAGCCCACCGCGTACGGGGTTCCAAGAATGCCCGATGCCGTCCCATGTGCAATGCATATAGCAGTGTGCAATGATGCGGTGTGACTAGGGATGGATTCTCTGGATACTCACCGCCTGGTAGATGTTTCACCTGTCCAACTGGTCAAAGTATGTGATAAGACTGCTGTTCCGTTCCATGGAGCTCATGGTAAGCACATAGCGCTGACACGAGATACAACGCGTTAACTTCTTCTGCTGCGAGCCTACACCCCCCATAAACTACGTCATGACTGATACCGTCCGCATCCCCATGTGCAATCCTCCTAATATCCGTGGTTAGAGCTTGAAGGGCGTTCTCGGGTACTGCACCTTCGATGCGGCAGCCTCGTCCGTGAACCAGTAGAGATGCCCGGGGTTGACCGGGCGCACACGACTTGCAGGAAGTCCCTTCTCGGGCTCGTCAAGGATGGTGTGGAGGGTGTCCGCCTTGCCCTCACCCGTGACGACGAACGCAATCCGCGAGGCGTGGTTCAGGACGGGGAGCGTGAGAGTGACGCGCTTCGGGGGCGGCTTCGGGCTGTCCTCGATGTACGCCACCCAGCGGTCCTCCTCGCTGAGGAGCGCGTGGCCGGGGAAGAGGGAGCAGGTGTGGCCGTCGGGGCCGATGCCGAGGAGGACGAGGTCGAAGATGGGGAAGCGCGCGGAGTCCTTCATCGCGAACTCGCGGATGAGCTCCTTCTCGTACGCGTCCGCGAGCTCCTCGAGGTCGTCCGCGAGGGAGGGGTCGATCGTGTGGATGTTCTGGTGCGGGATGGGCACCTTGGAGAAGAGCTCGCGCGTGTTGAGGGCGTGGTTCGAGTCTTCGTGGTCGAGCGGCACGACGCGCTCGTCGGCGTAGAAGACCTGCCTGTGTGCGCGAACCAAGTCAAGCGGTCAGATCGCGCGCGATGGACGCGGGAGAGGAGGGAGTCAAGGAGGGGGTGCGCACCACTTGTCCCACTTGACGGCGGGGTTGTCGATGAGGCGGGCGAGCTGCTTGGGGAGGGAGCCGCCGGAGATGGCGACGGTGAAGCGGCCCTTTTTCTCGATGGACTCCTTCTGCGCCTTGACGATGAACTGCGCGAGGGCGTTCTGGAGCTCGTCGTTGCTCGAGAACGTGCAGAGGATGGGTGCGGTCGGCGCGGTGTTGACCATCGCGGGCAACGGCGTGAAGAATACGAGAGAAGAGAGGGAAGATGGAGGGGAGAGAGAAAGGCTGGATGCGATAGGTGCGCGATAGAGAGAGGGTGGTATAGGGAGGACGAGCGGAAAGGCTAATCTGCGACTGGCTAGTAGAGTCCAATAGTAAATAAATGGTATCTAGCCGAGCGCGGCCGTATAATACGATCACTGTCAACTCTGATGTCATCGCGCCCTCACTCGCCTCTTGAGTCTCCCATGTCCGTCCTCCGCTTCTCCTCCTTCGACGTCTCCCGCCAGGCTTTCTACCGCTCCCGCCTCGCAGCCGCCATCGTCAACCTCAAGCCCATCGTCCCCGGCCGTGCGTTCCCGTAGCACAACGCTGCGCTCAGCCTTACGACATCTCGTGCACGCGCTCAGACTCACGCGTCTCGCCACAGATGTCCTCGTCATACCCACTCGCGTCGTCCCGCGCCTCGCAGACCTCAAGCATGATGAGCTCGCCGCGCTCATGACATCCGTACAACACGTCGGAAAGATCATCGAGCGCGTATACGGCGCAGATGGCCTCACCATTGCTTGCCAGGTGCGCATCGCCCGTGCAGCGCACGTTCCTCGCTCATCTTAGCTCTCCCTTCCCGCGAACAGGACGGCAAAGCAGCTGGCCAGACCGTGCCTCACGTCCACTTCCATCTGCTTCCCAGGAAGCTCCAGGGCGACGTGTTCGCGCGGAACGACGACGTCTACCCCGCTCTAGAGAAGTCCGAGGGCGGTCTCCCTGAGGACCTCCGCCAGGTCCCGCAGCCGCTCCAGATGGACGCGGACGAAGACCGGAAGCCGCGCACGCTCGAGGAGATGGAAAAGGAGGCGCAGTGGCTGAAGACGTTTTTCGACGCGGCCGAGGCCGAGGCAGGCACGAGAGAAGCGGAGACCAAGACGTCGTAGATGCGATCAGCACTGTACGATAGATACATAGAGCATAAGAAATCCATCCGCCCAAGAAAGCGCGAAGGGTATATATGTTCATCAAGCTCGTCACATATCATCAACAGGAGTCAGGCAAGAAGACTAGGACGAGCCTGCACTTGGTGTCCCTGCGGCTGGTGGGGGTGTCGTAGTCGGAGGCGTCGTAGGATCAGATGCTGGCGGCGCAGGAGAGGTCGGAGAGGTGGTCGAGCCTCCACTTGGTACAGAAGGGCTCGATCCGGGAGACGACGGGTCCCCAGAGGCAGGCTGAGAGGGATTCGGTGCCGGTGACGATGGATCACCCGTGCTCGGTTGAGAAGGATTCGACCCTGGGTCCGACGAAGGGTCCGCCGAAATTGGCGGTGGCGACTGTGCTGGCGGCGCAGGCTGGGGCTGAGGATGCGGCTGAGGCTGAGGCACGTCGCTATCCTCCCACGTCCCGGGAATGAGCGCAATAGGCAGCAACCACGTCGCCGTCAGCGTGACCCCGTTCCCGATGTCGAAGCCCCTGATCGCGCCCCAGCTCCACGCGACGAAGCCGCCGATGTACCCGAGGTACGGCACGAGGCTCTTCACGAGCGCGAGCGCGGGGCGGAGCGTCGCGGGGAGCGCGCTGTCGGGCACGTTGTTGAGCAGCCACTGCAGCGCGGTCGTGAGCATCGCGCCGAGCTTCGCCGCTTCGATCTCTTTGTCGTTGAGCAGGTTCATGATCGGCGGCGGGAGCCATCTGTGTGTGAGTCATGGAGGGTGAGTGAGTGGGCAACGAGGAAAGGGAGGGAGGCGTACAGTCGGTATCCCCACCACATGACTTGCAGAGAAAGCTTGGTCGTCGAGGGTACCCATACCCGCTTCTCGACCAAGACCTTGGGCTTAGGCTTCGCAGGTGACGGCGCAGCACTACTGGCCGCCGTGCTCGAGAACGGCCAGATACCACCAAAGCGCGCCTTGGGTGGCGCATCGGGCAGCGGGGCGTCGTCGAGGAGAATATCCACGATGGTCCCGTTCTCGTCGACAGAGACGATCTCCGACCGCGCGAGCTCGACTTCGGAGTTCGCGTCCGGCACGAGTGGCCCGTAGAACATGACGCTGTCGTCGTCCTCCACCGGTGCGAGGTCCTGCGCATCCGCATTCCCGGTGCTTTCCGTGGTGGCACTCTGTCCTCCAGAGGCAGTAGACGGCGACGCGAGCGACTTGAGCCGGAGGTTGTCGAGCAGCGCCCAAACGCTCTGCCGGCCGCGCGAAAGGGAGCCATTCATAATCGAGGGCGAGGAAAGCAGGGAGATGAGGCGCGAGTTGTCGATGGTAGAGGGTGCGCTCGGGTCCGTCTCGCCATCAGTCTGCTTGTTCTGGCCATTCGAATCGCCACCGCTGGGGTCCGTGGCGGGGGTCGATGGCGTTGTGGAAGGGCTGAGCGGGGAGAGGAAGGGTGGGAGGCTGGAGAGGAGCGACTGGATCTTGCGCGCGAGCGGGAGGGGCTCCGGCGCGGGGTCAGGGCCTGCGGCATCGCTCTGCTCGACGCCCGCCGCTGGGGCTTCGGTGGTAGGTACGGCTTCCGAGATGGTAGGGAGGGCCTCGACCTGCTCGCCTTCAGGCCTCGAGGACGTCGAAGCAGAGGAGGGCGCGGGCTCGAGGTCGACCACAACGGGAGCCTCATCTGCGTCCCCGGCCTCTGCAGCGCCCTTCGTCTTCTTGCCACCCTTGCGCGCATTCAGCTTGGAGTTGACGAACCGCTCGAACGCGGTGAGCTTCGTGCGGGGCTTTGCGGCGGGCGCGGACGCCTCGTCGCCCTCGGCGTCGACGGGGGAGAGCGGGGACAAGAGCGTCGGCGTCGAGAGCGACGCATGCTTGGTGCTGAAAGCGCGGCGGAGCGGGAGACGTTCGCGCAGGGCGCGGAGGCCCTTGCCTTTCCCGGCGTTCTGGGGAGGAGTACCAGCAGGTGCACCCTGAGCCTCGGACGGTTTGTCCTCGGGCCCTTGATCAGCGGTCGCCACGGCGGGTTGTGGAGGCTGCACAGGGGCAGCGACAAGGGCTGCCGCCGCCATGACGGTGCTGGTCGTCGTCGTGGTCGAGAGGAGAGAGAGGGCGGGAATAAGAAGCGGCGAGGAGGCGTTTGGGAGCGAGTGTCATGGCGAGGAACTGGCGGCGGCGGCGGCGGCGGCAGAACTTGAATCGAGCGTGTCCACGGACGCGCTCACGGGACGCGTCCCCACCTTCGCAGCGCGTGGTCCGCGAGCCTATTCGACCTTCGTTCTGACCCTCATCATCGTCATTCGTCTGCTCATTCCCAGCAGCCAGGATGCGCGTACAGAATATTCAGTTCAGGAAAACAATTGTCGTGTCTACAGCAACAGCAAGAATCAGACCCACGCAGTCTGCTACAAGGCTCGCAACGCATGCGAGAGGTACTGAGTGCTGACACATGAGGGACTCGGTGATGTGTAGCTATCAGCGCAAGATCTAGAGAGCATCCGCAATCCTCTTTATATCCAACGATTACGCGTGCATCGAGCGCACGCCCGCACCTGGCACCGCTGGCAATGCTGAAGGAACAAAGTGAGTGAAAAGCGCTCGGCAACACAGGCAACGACAGCTCACGTAGATGAAAACTCTAAGATAATGGCCGCAGCTATCGCAATTGCTCGCCCCAGCGACGTAACGCCAACGATGTGCGCAATCATGGTCGTCTCGCAGTCGCTCAGCCTCGCGCGCGACTCTCCCGCGGTAGTCCAAGATGTTCGCGCCGCCGCCGCGAGCAGGTTGCTGTACGCCCTGCCGCTGCACCCTCACCTCGGCGGCCGCGATGAGCCTGTTCTCGTCCCACTGAGCGCATTTGCAGTTCTTCCACTTGGCCGTGCACAGGTAGCAGAAGGCGTATCTGCACCGGCACGTCATGTGGTAGCACCCGATCGAGAGTTCCACGAGATGACCACAGCCCGGGCACCGCTTCCAACCCTCCTGCTCCGCCAAGGCGACCACAGTTGCGTCCTCTGCGCTCGTGCATCGGATGGACAGGGCGTGCGACGCAGCTTTGCAGTGTCCGCAGGTTTGCCTCCAGCACGTCGTACACTGAAGGTTGCTTGGGGTAAGGGTGGCGGCTCCGAGGAAGGTCGAGCAGGTAGGTACGTGGCAGTACACCCTGTTCTTGGTCCCGAACTCGACCTTTTTCTTGTCGAAGAGCCTTTGGAGATCCTCGTCCAGGTACTTGCGCACTTGGGCCATGTCGAAGGGCTTCCGGCAGCACGCAGGGGGAAAGAGCGATTCATCGGCGACGGCGGCACGGAAGAGGTCGACGATACAGTCGACATCGTAGGTATCCCCGCAGGGAGCATGGATTATGGAATCGCTGGGCTCGATGGCATCCCTGCAGATTACGCAGATTTCTGTCCTGGCCACAACTGTCAGTCCACCCGACATTGTCGTTTCTGTGCTGCTGGGACTTACCGCCCTCTGACAGCGATTGTTGATGTTGCCGCCGAAGACGAAGGCGGCGCGACCACGCTTCGCGTCGTAGAACTCCTGAGAAGAGCGTAAATGCTAGGCTCGACGATCAGTTCAGATAGGGTCTTGCTTACCCCCAAGAGGACTCCTGCTTGACCGCACTGGTGGAAGCCACGGGAGATGCAGGAAGAATGGCTCTTCGGGTGTTCGCTGCCGTACGCTGGACCGCCTCGTACGTAGGTCTTCGACCTTCGGCGAGCGCTCTTGCGTACTCCCGATCGCGTCTTGCCATCTCTTCCGCCTGCGCAAACTCCTCAAGTAGTCGAGCATCTGACTCCAAGGCCTTGTCCAAACTCTGCGCGAAGGCCAGGTCGCGCGAGAAGGTGTCCAGGGCGCTTGCTTCCTCCGCGAACAGCTGGAACGCGAGCTCTTCGTCGCTGAGGGGGGCATCTGTGGCCTTGCCCTTGCGCCGACCCTGGACTTGATCGATGTCCTCGAGGCTGAGTGCGGCGATGAGGGAAAGCAGAGCTACTGTCTCATCAGAGTTCTCGAATTCATCGTCACTTCCTCCTGCGACTCGATCTCTTTCCATCTGCATGGCTCTGAGCGGGTGGAGGGAGGGCAGAGGGAAATTGGGGAGTGGAGATTCTCGAAGGTAGATATCTTATACACCCTCGTGCAATGCCTGAGGTCGGAAGCTTACTTCTGCTATCACGATGCCATATCCAACGGCCACTGACGCCGTCAGCTGAGATTAATCCCAGGTCATAAATCTACGGTGCTACAAGAAGCGGGGATCGGCCGGGCGGCGGCGCTCTGGGACTACCGCAGCACGGCTCTACCGCAGGCCTCGTCGCTACCTCGTTGCACGCCTTCCTTCTCTGATTGAACAATGCGGATCTGTAGGGCCGACACACCTCCGTGCTGCGTCGCGCTCTTAATCGTTGCCTCGAGGGCGGAGATATTGTTGTGACCACGATCACAGCCAGACATGAGACGTCTCAGGAGAACACCCATAGTGAATCATCGCGGACCAGATCTGTGACTTTATGGCGAAGACTACTAGGACCTGCGCACTGAGGCTAGATTCGTATGCGGCATCGGGCATCAGAAGAGACGGGTACATATGGACCTTCCTCGCTTTGAAGCTCGGATCCAGCGAGATGGTATACAGGAGGAAGGCTCTTTGAGAAGTACGTATTGGCGACATCCGCCATAATGCTCAGTATGACCGGCAAGAGAAAGTCGCTCATTCCCCGTTTTGTACTCACAGCCAGCGGTTACTCCTGCATCGAGGACATAGATGCATCTGGCAACACGGGCAGTGCTGTGACCTCGAGGTAAGTGGAGAATGCTCGATCTCATGCTTGGTGAGATGTACTCACCCAAAAGGGGAACGTGTATTGGCCACAGTTCTCGCAGACGTTCGGCCCAAAAACATAACACCACAAGTGCTGTTGGCACACATGGTCAAACCGCAGACGCTCGGTCTCTTGCCTGACTCGTTCGTGGAAGTCAAAGAATGCCCGTCCGGCTGCATCCGGCGGGGGTTCCCAGTGTAGTTGCTGCTGCTGTACCCTATGCTCGGCAGCTTGGACGAGCCTGCGTTCGTCCCACTGATCGCAGTTGCACGTCTTCCACGGGGCGGTGCATAGGTAACAGAACTCGTGTCTGCACCGGCACGTCATGTGGTAACACCCGAACGCAAGTTCGACGAGGTGACCACATCTCGGACATTGCTTCCAGCCCTCTTGTTCGGCCAGGGCGAGTACCTCCGCGTCCTCTGTGCTCGTGCACCGGACGTTCCGCGAGTGAGCGGCGCCCTTGCAATGTCCGCAGGTGTACCTCCCGCAGGTCGTACACATCAGTGCTCTCGCGGAGTGGGTCGCGGCGCCCAGGAAGGTTGAGCAGGTGGGTTCGTGACAGTACACCCTGTTAGCCGTTCCGAACTCGAGAGTCTTCTCATCGAACTGCTTGCGGAGCTTTCTGTCCAGATGCGCGCGCACTTCTTCCGTCGGGAAGGGCTGTCGGCAGCATGCCGGTGGGAAGAGGGATTCGTCCACGACTGCGGCACGGACCAGATCGAGGAAACAATCGACGTCGTAGCAATGTCCACAAGGAGCGTACACTGCATCGCCTTCAATGACTTCCATGCAGATGACGCAGGTATCAGCTCTGGGTGTCGTCGTCAGTCCATCCAAGATTTCATGACGCGACTGAGACTCACTCAGCTTCCGTAGCCGCCCGTGATGCAGCAGAGGGAGGTGGGGCAGGGTCTCGCGCTCTCGACGCTCTGCGCAGGGTAACTATATCAGAGATACTGAGGATTATCTGAAGATACGCTCATGCTTACCTCCTACTAGCAGAGGACGCTGGCTGGTAGGGGCTAGAATCTCGTCCTCTGGACGTCCCGCGCCTGAGGGTCTCTTTGTCAAACCTAGGATTTGTCTGGTTGCGCCCGTGCTTACCTCCAAGACGCTGGCTTGTAGGAAGTAGAGGGAGCTGCGGGAGGACGAATTTCCGTGTGAGTGGTTTCCGCAGCATGTTCAAGCACCTCGTCGTCAAGTAATTGACCCTCTGCGAGTGCTATAGCGAGCTCTCGATCACGTCTTTCCATCTCTTCTTGTTCAGCGAAGTCCCAGCCTTCGAACAAGAAGTCATCCCTAGCATCGAAGTGGCTGTCTAGCGCCCTTGCGAGCTGTCGATCATGCGAGAAGGTGTCCAAGGCGTTGATTTCCTCCTCATACAGCTGGAGCGCGAGCTCTTCATCGCTGAGGGGACTGCCATCACGGGATTTGCCCTTGCGCCGACTCCGGACTCGGTCGATATCCTCGAGGCTGAGCTCCATAATGAGGGGCAGAAGATCTGATGTATCATCAGTATCCTCGAGTGCGTCATGGCCTCTTCTGCCGAAATGGTCTCGGTTCGCTTGCATCGCTGCTGAGGCAGTCGGGGGAAGGGCAGAGGGAAAATTGGGAATGATGACTCTGGAGGGTGGGCGCTTTATACCACTTCACGAACCACACGAGATCGGAAGCTCACCTCGACTATTATCAAGGGTCTCCATACTTCCAATTGTTATCCTGGGCAGCTTCGAACCCACTCTGCGATGAATCCTGGGACCTTATTGTACGATGCTGAAGGAAGTGATGATGGGTGGGCGGCCATGTTCTCGATGAGTCTGGCGCAGCGCAGCTCTACAGCTAGCCTGCTCGCTACCTCGTTGCAAGTCTTCCCGCTTCTCTCTGATATGATCCAGCGGTGGGGATCTGCAGCCCCGATGTAGCTGCCTCAGCGGTGCGTCAAGCCTGCGATCGCTGCATGGAGCACGGAAACCTCGTGTCCTTGTCACTGCGGCCGCACGCACTTCGGTATATCTAACGGATTGCATAGTCGCGGCGATGGCGATAATCGTCTTTCCCCTCCCACATCGCCTATCGCCCTCACTATGTCGACGACGCACATCGTCACCCGTGATCGTTCGTCGAGAACGCCTCGCAGGGCCCCAACATGCAATACTGCGAGCGACTATCTCGCAAATTCCCTGCAAGAGCGCTTCGCCATCTTCGACGCCTTCGCGCAGGAGATGAAGGATAACCCGATACCCACCACGAAGATAGCCCAAGCCCACGCGGGCGCAGGCCGTCGCAGCGTTAAACGGGTTCCGGTGCCGCTTCCGCCTACCGTGTTCGAGAGCCCGGAAGAAGAAGACTGCCTGGAGGAGGCAGAGAGCACGACCGCGTGCGACGATGGCTCGCCCGTCTACGCATCTCTCCGCGACAAACCGCTCCCGCTCATACCGCGTCGAGAGAAGAAGCTGCCGCCGACGCCCATCGACAAAAACAAACCTCTTCCGCCCCTGCCTCCGCGCCACAATCAGCAGAGCAGGGTCAGGAAGCTTTCCTGCACGAAGAATGAGCAGTCTTCGGCCTGCGACTCCGAATCAAGGCTCGCCAAACTGTGCAATTCGCACTCGCACACCAGATGATGCATGTGGGTGAAGAGATTAGGTGTCTATACCTCTCGTTAGATGTACCGTAGTATGCCCCTCCACGATACCCGCTGTTGCCAGATAATCGTACCCTCGCGCATTCCTCCCGAACCTAGCTCGAATTTGAAGAACATGTCACCAACTTGGCGCCGACCAGCTAAGCGATGCGATGAGCGTTACACAAAGCACACAAACATACACAACGCGTTCAACGCGCCATCATCTTCATGACGTCTGCTGCACCGAGCATCCCTCACGACTTCATCGTCGACGTCCACGACCTCGCTGCAATCATCCTACACGAGCATGCTCTTTCCGAATCCCTTTTCTCCGATGTCCAACTCCTTGAAGTCAATCGTGGCGACGCGCCGCTCGCTACCTTCCCCGAGGACTTCCTACACCCTTCCTGGCACGATATGCGCGCAGACTACACTCGGAAACGTGTTGCATATATCCTGAGCAGAGACCCTTCGGTTCCGCAACGGACGACGGTCGACAGCTTCGCCTCCCCGCGGGGCGTGAAGACCTCCAATGGGCGCGAGCTTACCCGACGTGAGCTCGAAGACGTTTTCTGGAGATGCAAAACCTACGACAGCGGGTATGTCCTCGCCTACGTCGCGCAGAGGGTTCTCGACAGCCTGCCACCGACTGCGACCCTTCGAGCCCGCACCTCCTCGACACACGAAGTCCTCTGCAAACCGAGCCAGGTCACCGTCGCCGAGATCGACATCCGTGCAAAGGAGGCATGTCTCATCCTCGTCAAAGAGCCCAGGCCAGACCTAGGCCCCTCGAAAGTCGACATGGAGCAGCATCTCTCAGGGTTCACCGACAGCCTGCCCTGGCCCTTCCTCCTAATTGGCGAGGCGGTGTCTACCCATATGGAATCCGATCCTCGCGTGGTGCTCGATCTCGCGCTGCCTCAAATGGGGGGTCGAGGGGGAGGGGCCGAGCCCTTCGCACTCGAGAGGGCGATCGTTTACCACGAGAAAGTTCTTGCGAAAGTCGCGGACGAGTTCGAGCGGTACACCCTATCTGGCAAACTGCGCATCGCTCAGGAGAGCCTGCGCAGGCGCGGGGACACACTCGTGGAAGCCGTTCTAGGCCGTCTGGCCAAAATCGCTGCGGGACAAGACCACTTTTGTCGGTATTGCGGCAAGGATGGAGTCGAGACCCGCTGCTCGAAGTGCAAAAGGGCTCATTTCTGCTCGTCATGTCAGGCGCCGGGTTGGAAATATCACAAGGTCTGGTGTTCATGAGTTTTTCCGTTCGGCTAGAATATTTCTGCATCGTGTATTTTGCTCCTCAGGTGCACATCCGTATATATTTGCAGGTATGCAGTCCGCTCTCAACCGATGTAGTCATTCTAATCCTCGAGCCACAGGAAATAGAGGGGCGATCTCCTACGCGAACCCTCTATATTCTTGCTTTCCTCTCGACCCTTTCCTCAGAGTATGCCATGCCTGCGCCGCAGAGTGCTGCGAGGACAGAGTCGCTTCAAGAACCCCGCCGATACCGTTGGTGTGCCGGTATATAAGGCGGCTTGGTCGAGGTACGCTTCCCCCAGTTCCCGCTTCCTCAGATGTCACAGCAACGTACCACCCGCGTGTCTCTTCCCGGTCCCATCCTCGATGTTCACGACCTCGCCGTGCTGATTCTTCGCGCCCATGCCACAGTCGCCGGAGGGCCTTTCGCCGATGCGCGGCTCATGGAGGTCAGTCAGAACGGTGAACCGTTCCAGAGACTGCCTAGTCGCCTCGTCCCTCCGGCATGGTTCGACGACAAGATCACCCGAAAGGTCGCCTATGTCTTGTACGACGTACCCGCAGCAAACGGCAACGTCACCGTGGACGCTTTCCCTGTCCAACCCGTTGTCAGCGGGGTCGAGGGGGAGACGCCCACCCGAAAGGCCCTGGAGGATATCTTCTGGCGCTGCAAGAACTACAAGCAGAACTATCTGCTCGCCTACGTCGCGCAATCCATCTTCGAGCGCCTTCCTTCCAACACTCTGCTGCATTGCCGCACGGCGACCGGCTACACCCTCCTCTGCCACCCGCGCGACGTCAGGCTCGGGACCGCAACGATCACGCCGCGCGAGGCGTGTGCCATCCTCCATCTCAGCAAGTCGCCGAAGAAGTTCACCGCGTTCCTCTCGGGATTCCACGGGCCGATCTCCTGGCCGTACCTGGTCCTTGGTAACGACCCCAACATGAACAGGCGCGTCGTGCTCGACCTCGCGCTCCCCGGGATCGGCGGGCGCGGCCTCGGCGGCGAGCTCTTCGCGCTTGAGCGGCACGACGACTACCAGTGCAGGGTGCTCCCGAAGTACGCTGTCGTCCACGACCGCCGCCCGCTCAGCCTCGGCCTCTCGGTGGCACACGCTCACCAGGAGACGGTTGCACGCGCCCGGGCCGTTACGAGGGCCGTGCTCGCTGCGCTCGTCGCCATCCTGGAGGGAGAGATGGACTTCTGCAGATACTGCGGGAAGCCGGGGGTGCCGAAGCAGTGCGGGGGCTGCAGGGCGGCGCACTTCTGCGCGCCGTGCCAGTTGCTGGGCTGGAGATACCATCGGGAGTGGTGTTGGCGGTGAAGGTGGCTGACAGGTGAGTCGGGCGTTGCACTATATGTAGCGCACGTCGGATGCTGATCGTCCGTCGTCAGCCACCAGCCGCCGTGTCCCGGTATTGTGGGTGTTCCGTTACGGGTTTGGCTCGTTCGACCTTGTATTTGTATCGTGCTTGTAAAACAAATGAACGCAATGTTGAATCGGCTCAGAACGATCCCATGGGTATCGTGTGTGCGCATTTAACGAATGTTTCTGTGTCATTGGGATAAGTTCACTGCCGGGAGCACGTTCTAACGTTCGCGTGCTACGTGGGCCCCTGTCTTCTTCCATAAGCGTTCGTCCCGACCCCACTCAGCGTCCATCCGCGACTCTACTCCGCCATTCCCAGCTCTCCGCGGCGGGTAGATTTAGAATTCAGCAGCTGAGGGGCCGAGCAGGCCTCGGGAGCGCTAGCACGCGAGCTATACGTATAGGAGATAGGAGCTGAAGTCTTCCGATTCGGCCTCCATCTCCCCTTGAACACCTCTCAACGCTTCACCATCTCACTAAGACGAGCCGCCCGCCATGGTCCTCACAATCGACCTGCACGACCTCGCCGCGCTCATCCTCCACGCGCACGCCACGGTGGACGGCACGCCCTTCCCCCACGCCCGCCTCTTCGAAATCAGCAAGAACGGCGCGCCCTTCCGCACCTTCCCCCCTGAAGCAGCACCCCCTGAGTGGTCGCACCCCACAAGCCCGCCCCGGCGCGTCGCGTACGTCCTGTGCGACGTCCCCGGCGCGGACAAGACGACCGTGGAAACGTTCTCGTGGCCGGACGGGGTATGCACCGCGGACGAGGGCGCGCTGACGCGAAGGGAGCTCGAGCATATATGGTGGAGGTGCAAGACGTACGACCAGGGCTTCCTGCTCGCGGACGTCGCGCAGCGCGTCCTCGACACGCTCCCGGATCGCGTGCGCGTGCGCGCGCGCACGGCGGCGGGGGATACGGTGCTCTGCAGTCCGCGAGATTTCATGATCGGGAACGCGATGCTCACCCCGCGCGAAGCCTGCGCGATCGTGCACTTCAACGCGCCGCTCGACCCTGCGACGGAGCAGACTTCGTACGCTGCGTGCCTTTCGGGGTTCGACGGACCTGTCAAGTGGCCGTATCTCATTCTTGGGCCTATCGAGTCCAGCTTGGATGACCGCGTCGTGCTCGACCTTGGGCTTTCGCAAATTGGCGGACGCGGCTTGGGGAGGGAACTCTTCGCGCTCGAGCGGTATGGAGACTACATGCAGAGGGTCCTCCCGAAGTACGCGGTCGTCCACGAAGTTCTTCCGCTGACGGTCGAAATCGTGCCCTTCTCGGCCTCTGACGAGACGCGTGCACGCGCTACTGCTCTCTCGCAGGCGGTCCTGCTGAGGGTCCTCCACATCGCCGAGGGAAAGGAGACGGATTTCTGCAGGTATTGCTGGCAGGAGGGCGTCTTGACGCACTGCGGGGCGTTTAAAACGGCGCATTTCTGCGAGCCGTGTCATAAGCTGGCCTGGAAGTACCACAAGGTGTGGTGTGGTCAGCAGTAGTCGTAGCGGACTAAACGCTGTATAACATGTACATGCATTTATCATCTTCTACGGTCCAATATTTGGCTGTTGTATGGTCAAGTTAGTCACCTACTTGAGGGCCCTCCGCTCTAATGAGACGAAGGCAAGTGGGCCTCCGACGCTGGTCTGTCAGTCTCTCCCGGATGTAGAAAAACATCCTATCCATTCCATGTCAGACTATAGATCGAAAATCGTACATACAGTATGATGCCTGTCGGCCGCTGCCGTCTTCTTGCGACAGCACTGATTATATGCGCACATTGCTTCACCACCACCTCATTCCCGACTCTTCAGCTTCAGCCCCGGCAAGCTGAACATCTGCATAGGCACGTCTAGTCAGCACTCACACTCGCCACCGGTGCCGTATGATCACTCACCTCGAATATCGTCTCCGCAGGCACGCCCCATCCGCGGACGCCCTGCAGCTGGCTGACGAACTGCGTCCCTAGTATGACACCAATGACCGCGCCGCTCTCTTCATCAATGATCGGGCCTCCGCTCGACCCTGGCGTCGGGGGCGGGTCAAAGTGCAGGTGCGCTAGCGAGTCGTACGTCCCAGGCTATATGCGCGTAAAAATGTCACAACCTGCCCGAGGAACGTAACCAAGCTTGAAACTAACCTTAGCCTCCCTCCCCGCAAAGTCCCGATACCCAATCACGCTCCCCCTCACCCACTTCCTCCACGTGCCTCCCACCCACGGCGTCCACCCCTCGCTCTCCCTGCCCGCCGTCGGCGGCTTGTCCACAACAAAATGCGCCCTGATCGGCGTCCCCGGCTGCACCGGGTACGGGTTCACGGGCAGCGAGCGCAGGGCTTTCGTCGCCCCGGCGCTGGTGGGGGAGAGGGACGCGGAGAGGAGGAGGAGGTCCGCGCGGTGCATGGCGGAGAGGACGGACTGGACGGGGTGGAAGAGCGGGGCGCTGGGGGGCTGGCCGGCGATGATGAAGGACCCGGAGAGGTGCTCTTCGGGGTGTACGGCGGGGCTGGGGAGGCTTGCGCGTAGGAGCGGGTCATGGCGGATCTACCGATGATTCCACACATCAGCGTATACTACCACAGCGGTTGTGAGGAAACGCACCTCCTCGAGCGTATGCGCACAAGTCACCACCACAGCCTCGCCCTCGGGCGTCCCAGGCGCATGCACCACAAACCCCGAGCTATACGCGACCTTCTGCGCGCCGCCCTTCCTCTCCTGCACCGCGTGCGCGACCATCACGAGCGCCCCGTCCGCGCTGCTCACGTCCGCGCGCACTTCGCCTGCCTTCGCGCTCTGCGCGACCGCGACGCTCGAGAAGGCCGCGCGGCGCTCGGCCCCAGGCTGCGATTCGTACGGGAGCGAGGACTCGAGGACGTGTCCGGCGCGCTTCATGTATTGATCGACGAGCGTGGTGAGGGGTGTCGGGCGCCCCGTTGTGGCGGAACCTGACCCGGAGGAGGCGGCTTTGCGCAGCTCGGAGAGGACATGGGCGTCGAACGGTTTGGGTGGCGGGTGTGCTTGTCCGGGTGAGGATGCGCTCGCTGATGCTGGTGGTGGTGGCGGAGGAGGAGGGTTTGGAGGAGAGGGCGGTTCACCGAGGAAGGTGGTCGAGCCGACCTGGGCGTAGCGTCTAGCGGGGCATTTGGTCACTAGTCTGGGCGCCTTGGATGTACGACGAGCAAGAGAGCGAGCAGAGGAGGCGAGGATGGGCGTGGTGTAGCAGCGAGAGGCCATCGCAGGCTCAGTGTGGCATCGGAAGTGGTCGTAGGTGCTATATAGATGCGAGTGTTGTGGTCGTCCGACTGCCGTCCGTTCGCCGCCTGCACTGTATTGCTTATGACGTCACCGCAGATCTCCCAGACCAGTCCCAGTCCCTGCGCGAGCCTGTGCATCTTCCTTGACATGCTCTCACCTCGTTCGAATGCTCTGTATCCGTCTGCACACATCGGTCTCCAATGTAGTAGCAGTGAACATTAGATATTGACAGTCTCTGCGCTTCTTTTGGTGGGGAAAGCAAGACACACGTAGATCAGCAACAACCCAAAGAGTACTGAATACACCAAGATCATCGGCATCCATCCACAACCACAACGCTCCCCCATGGCCAGGTTCGCAGCTTATACCTCGACAGCCCAAGGATGAGGGACCGCGCCCGTCTGGATCGCCGTGAGCAGCTTCCACAGCGGGCGCGACACGGGGCCCATGCCGTCCGGGCCCGTCGGGATGTGCACGTCCTCGCCCAAGTACCCGATCCGGTCCACAGGGCTGATCACCGCCGCCGTGCCTGCATCCAACGCTCGTCAGCATCCCTGTCTACACACGTACGAACCAAAAAGAGGGAAGAGACGCACCGGTACCGAAGAACTCGACGAGGTCGCCCTTCTGCGCGGCCTCCTTGACCTCGCGCATCGTCACCGGGCGCTCCGTCACCGTCAGCCTGTCCGTCAGCTCCGGCACGCGGATCTTGCCCGCCTGGTGCTCCCGCGCGAGCGCGAGCACCGAGTCGCGCGTCACGCCCGGCAGGATGATGCCGTCGAGTGGAGGCGTTACGAGTTCGTATGCTATGTGGGGTAGGACGGGTGAGTGAGGGAATGAAAAGAAGGGATGGGGAGGGGGGAGACGTACATCCGTCTGTGCGCTTGAAGACTACGAACGCGTTCATCGTGCCGACCTGAAAACCGAAAGGTATGTGAGTCATCCCGTTTCTGGCGGGGCATGAAGGAACTCACCTCAGTGATATGGTGCTCCGGCCCGTGCAGCCACAAGTTCTGCACGTATCCCTTCGCAGCCGCCGCCTTCTGCGCGGCCACGCCCGCCGCGTAGTTCGCGCCGAGCTTGTACGCGCCGATGCCGCCGGGCGACGCGCGCGTGTACTCGGTCGTGCCGTACAGCGCGACGGGCTTGAAGCCCTGCGGGTAGTAGGGCCCGACGGGGCTGCAGATGACGAACAGGAGCGCTTCTTTGGGCGGCGCGATGCCCAGTGCGGGTTGGGTTCCGACTGTCGAGGAGTGGGTTAGTAGAAGGGAGGGGGAAGGAGGGGGGATGAGGGACGTACTCATGGTGGGGCGGATGTAGAGACTGTATCCGGGTTGGTCGGGGATCCAGTGCTTGTCCAGACGGACGAGCTCCTTCATGAGCGTGACCATGGCGTCCCCATTGAACGTCTACAAAGCACGTTCAGTCATGCGGATGGTCGCGCAAATGCTGCAGTACGCACAGGCATCGCGATGCGCTCGGCGCTGGTGTTCATGCGCTTCATGTTCATGTCCGGCCGGAACAAGGTCACCTTGCCGTTCGGATCCCGGTACGCCTTGAGCCCCTCGAAGAGACAGTGCGCATAGTGGAAGACGGTCGCGCTGGGCTCGACGGTGAGAGGGCCGTCTATCGCGAGCGTTATTTCTCCACCTCTCGCCCAGGAAGAAGCGAGGACTCACAAGGCTGAATCTTGGGCTTACCCCATCCCTCGAGGATGCGCCATGGCACGGTCAGCATGTGATCCGTCTAGGCACACCGCACGCTCAGCATCAGATACGCCTGCTCAGCACTGTGAGAACGGACTCACGAAGGTGTGACCGAAGACGAGGCTGGAGGGGGGAGGCGGCCGCCTCGGCTGCTGGGTCCTCGTAATCTCGAGGAGAGAAGGCTGCAGCGGGCGTCGGATCAACGCGTTCGCTCATAAGAGGAGCGCGGTTCCGCAGGGGACGCACCTCGATGTCCGGGACCTGGACCCGCTCGCCCGTCATGGGGTCCTGGGCGGCGGCGGAGGAGGCGTACCGGGCGGAGGCGAGCCTGAGAGCGGCATGGGACGAGGGCCCTGCGCGGAGAGCGGTGCACCGGGAGGAGGGGAGACGCATGGACCGGAGCGTCGTGGACATCGTGGGGTGCTGCTGGAGGAGGGTGAGTCGTGCGTGAGGTTATGAGCAGGCGGGGGCGGTCGAGCGAGTCACTGGAGAGCAAGCTGGACGAGCGCGATGACTTCGAGAAAGCGGGTCTGAATGGAGAGTTCTGGCGGCAAATGCGTGCCAGTTTAGGTAAGAGCCGCTCCGGGGTTTCCGGAATGCGGGCCGCCGCGCCCTTCCGGGCTTGGCTCAAG
Source organism: Trametes cingulata (assembly GCA_022385765.1). Lineage (NCBI taxonomy): Eukaryota > Fungi > Basidiomycota > Agaricomycetes > Polyporales > Polyporaceae > Trametes > Trametes cingulata. The sequence goes on along the minus strand of MU277982.1, from coordinate 2,099,763 downwards.
TTTTTCTAAGTGCTACATCGTACAGCGTCGAGCGTAGCACGCCAATTGCCACTTGTTCAGGGAGGTCATAGTGGTTGAAGAAATCCTCTCCAGACGTGTTGAAGTGGTCGGAGATAGCAGGGAAGATGTGCGGGCGAGTGCGGGGGTCGGGAGAGGGGAAGGGCTTCTGTGTCACAGACGCGGGGTGTCACAGTGGATTGGAGTGTGACGGTGCCCCCAATTAAGGGGGTCGCGACGCGCCGGACGCGTGGTTATCGATGGCACCGCTATCCCCATTAATATTCCGCAAAGACGAGCAGCGGACAAGCATCGGAGCGCGCTGTTCTGGCGAGGGCGGCGTGCGTGCGACGCGCAGGGAAGGAGACGGGGATTTGCGCGTGCGGGATAGGGCGAGGGTGTGGGATGCCGGTCGGTGTTCGCTCGGGTTGCCCTTCGCACGATCATGCTCGCCCGGTCCGGTGTGACAAAGACGTCAGCGCTGAGCAACGCTCAGATTACATATCTCATCGACATCACCTCTCCCCAACTCTTTGCGATCGCTATCCTCCTTCTCCGCAACCACCACCATCTCCCTCCCCCTCCTCATCTAATCTTCTGCAATGGCTCAGCCCGTGTACGTACCACCCATCTAGCGTTTCGCGTCGTGCACAGTGACCGACATGTCCTACAGCGGTGATATTGGCCTCATCGGTCTGGCCGTCATGGTAATCATCCCGTCGTCCCACTGGCACGACCGTCCCATTCACCTGCATGTATGCTAGGGCCAAAACCTCATCCTCAACATGAACGACAAGGGCTTCACCGTCGTCGCGTACAACCGCACGACCTCCAAGGTCGACCACTTCCTCGCTAACGAGGCAAAGGGTACGCACACACTTGCCGTGATCTAGCCGACTCGACACAGCCGCTCAATCTCCTGTCATCCCAGGGACCAAGGTCCAGGGCGCGCACTCGATCGAGGAGCTCTGCGCTAAGCTCAAGCGCCCCCGCAAGATCATCCTCCTCGTCAAGGCCGGCCCCGCCGTCGACGCCTTCATCGAGCAGCTCATCCCCCACCTCGAGCCCGGTGATATCATCATCGATGGCGGTAACTCCCACTACCCCGACTCAATCCGCCGCTGCAAGGAGCTCGAGGCCAAGGGCCTCCTCTTTGTCGGCTCCGGTGTCTCCGGTGGTGAGGAGGGTGCCCGCTACGGCCCTTCACTCATGCCCGGCGGTTCCCCTGCAGCCTGGCCGCACATCAAGGAGATTTTCCAGGCCACCGCCGCGCAGGTCAACGGCGAGCCTTGCTGCGACTGGGTTGGCGAGACCGGTGCCGGTCACTACGTGAAGATGGTCCACAATGGTGAGAGCGGTTCTCACGTTGATGGCGCGCTGCGCGTGACTGAGCGAATGGTGTGCGCTAGGTATCGAGTACGGTGACATGCAGCTGATCGCGGAGGCGTACGACATCCTCAAGCGCGGTCTCGGCCTCACTGAGAGCGAGATTGCGGACATCTTCAACAAGTGGAACAAGGGCGTTCTCGACTCGTTCCTCATTGAGATCACCGCCAACATCCTCAAGTTCAACGACGATGACGGCGTTCCTTTGGTCACCAAGATCCTCGACTCTGCTGGCCAGAAGGGTACTGGCAAGTGGACCGCCATTGCTGCTCTCGACGCCGGCATGCCCGGTGAGTATATCACGATAAAGTTCGATACAAGCTCGAAACTCATCGCATACCAGTCACCCTCATCGGCGAGGCTGTCTTCGCTCGTTGCTTGTCCGGCCTCAAGGAGGAGCGTGTCCGTGCCAGCAAGCAGATTGCTGGTCCTCAAAAGGAGCCCTTCAAGGGCGACAAGCAGCAGTTCATCGACGACCTCGAGCAGGCTCTCTACGCGTCCAAGATCATCTCCTACACTCAGGGCTTCATGCTCATGCGTGAGACCGCCAAGGAGGTTTGTGACTCATTTCTGCACCAGCGAACCGCAAATCCTGACTGCTCCTTGTCCAGCTCAACTGGAACCTCAACTACGCGGGCATCGCGCGCATGTGGCGCGGCGGCTGCATCATCAAGTCGGTCTTCCTCGGCGACATCACCGCGGCGTACCAGAAGAACGAGAAGCTCGAGTCGCTGCTGTTCGACGACTTCTTCAACAAGGCCGTGCACAAGGCGCAGCCCGGCTGGCGCCGCATCATCGCGCAGGCCGTCCTCTGGGGCATCCCCACGCCCGCGTTCAGCACCGCGCTCGCGTTCTTCGACGGCTACCGCAGCGAGGTCGTCCCCGCGAACCTGCTCCAGGCGCAGGTGAGTAGCAATGGTAGAATGAGGGAGATGGCGTTGGCTGACGATTGGTGATAGCGTGACTACTTCGGTGCGCACACGTTCCGTGTGGTCCCCGGCAAGGAGAACGCTAAGCTCAAGCTCGGCGAGGACATCCGTAAGTCGCAGACTTCCTGCCCCCATGGTTGCCGTGTCTCACCGTCCCTGCAGACGTCAACTGGACCGGTCGTGGCGGCAACGTCTCGGCGTCCTCATACTCCGCTTGAGCGCGCTCGGCGTACGCGACGATGGGGCGGTCGGTTCGGTGCCGCCTATAGACGTTGCGGCCCGGCTCTCGTCCTGTCGTTCGCTTCGGCACTTGGTTTATGGGAGGAAAGCAGCAGCATTCACCGTGGGGGGATGGTACGATAGCGTGTAGCGTGTAGAATGAAGACAAATCGCATATCGTGTACACACATTCATGGGTTCGGGACGCATAGATGCATACGGTGTTCATGAGCGACAGTTTGTGTGAACTCGATGCGGAGAACTCAAACGCTATGTGGAATACACGGCGTGAAATCCGAGATTGCTCACGGTCAGGATAGAGTAAGAATCATAGCATTCGAACGCAATTACGACCAGATACCAACGCAATCGTGACGCCGACATTATGTGGTTAGAATAGGGCGATAATGACCGCATAATGCTCAGATTATGACAGTTACCCACCCTAAACTCGCGCCTCAAGGAGGCCAGCTCTCGCAAGACGACTACCAAGTCCATCTTCCTTCCTGACCATGACCACGCGCGCGCGCAGCTTGCAAAGTAAGCATTCTACGTACCTCTAGCGTGCTCGCCGCTTAACATTGGGTCTTCCCTTCTCCCTATAGACTAATGACCCATGACGGTACGTATCCCACCATCTTGTATCGCACTGAGAGCTAATGAGCGGCCTCTTCGTAACGCCGCTAGGGCGCCGTGCTCCGACGTCATACCCAGCATGTAACGGGTTCAAGTCTCTAAGGTAAAGATACGCCTCTTGTTTGACCTGATAGATGGACTCACATCGATTGTTCAGTATCTCGGGAAGATCGCATGCGGTTGCGGTAATACTCTGTCGCGACGTCAGCGGCAGCCAGGTGACCCAGTTCTATGGCAAGGAAGCTCGGTACGCTTATATCCTTCTAGTTGCCCTGAGGCTTGACTGACGTCTTCTCTCTAGGCTACCCGCAGTGCCAAATGCAAAGGATACCAAGTCAACGCCCCCGGAGATGCGACGGATCCCAGCCGAGGTCCAAAAGGTGCGTATATGCGCTGGCTGTGTATACTTCCCGTAGATGTCTAGCTACGGCGCAAGCCGATGTGTACTGTACTTCGAACGTCAATATATGCTCTGTTCCCGCTACTAGCCTATCCGGGTCTATGTACTGTGAGTCTACTGGAGTACGAGAATGGGGTGGCCTGGTACCGGCCCCGGCCCAAGCAGGAGGAGCAGCATCTGGCCCCGGGGGGCTGTTATTCCAACAGTATCCTGAGTCGGGCAGGATTGCGCTCGCAATAGGGCAGTTATACATCAGCAATCGTATCATAACGATGATGCTCTGAAAGTGTTGTAATAGCGCTAGAATACACCTAGAATTGCGCTGGAATATGCCGATTCTGCCGCCATTCTGACCGTCAGCAATCCCATGTTTCACGCCGTGATATGCAAGGAAGACATGCAAGAATGTACTACGAAGACGCGGTTCCGCCACAGCGGACGACGCGCTACTTCTGGTCCTCCCTGATCGGCGGCAGCTCCCACCCCTGCGGCCCAAAGTGCGGGACGACCATGCTCACGCCCTCGCGGTTCCTGAACGGCTTCGAGTACGTGCACAGGGACTTGCCGAGCGCAGCGAGCCACGCGCCGTTGACGGCGGTGAGGCCCTTGACGTACAGGCGCGACGTGCGCACGACCTCGAGGAAGACGAGGTACTCGGGCGGCGGCTGGGTCGCGAGCACGGACGACGGGTGGACGTACACGTCCTCGGCGATGCCGAGCGCTTGGTACGGCACGCTGCGGGAGGTGGTGTATTGCGTCCCGGAGGAGGCGGAGGAGGAGGAGGAGGAGGAGCCTCGGAGGGCGACGTCTTTGCGCACGGCGACTTGGTCGATGAACCCCGCGGCGATGAGTTGGCGGAGGACTTTGAGCTGGAGGGGAGGGGCGAGGTTAGTCTAGATGAGGGGAGAGGAGGGAGGGAAAAGGGGACAGAGGGACAGACCTGGAGGGCGTTCGGCGGGCAGAGGTTCGCTTCGAACCCGGTCTGGACGTCGGGGAAGTTCGTCTGCACGATGTTGCTGATCTGCGCGCGGAGCTTGTGGATCTCCTCCATCGCCTGTATTCCCCGTCAGCGACTATCCGAACAGAAGCACCAAGGTATGCTCACCTTTGGCCGGACAAAGTGCTCTTCGCAGAACTTATGTCCGCCGCCTGCGTACTCGTACGCGCCGACGACTGACAGTATACGCAGGACGTCGCTCGAGGAGTTGCCCAGGGCAGCATGCAGCTGTTGTGACTGGAAGAAAGCTTTCCTGCGTAGCCGACGCGCCTCCTTCGCGCGCGCTGCTTCGCTCGTTAGATGCGCGAGCTCTTCGTCCTCCTCTTCCTGGTCGGACTCGTCCTTATCCAGGTCGAGCGACTCCTCCCGTAGGAACGGGTCACCCACTGAGAGCGCCGAGACGATCGTGATCACGTACGGCAAGCACCCGTGCTGTCTGCCGCTTACCAGCATGCGCGAGAACCGCGGCGAGAGCGGAAACAGCGACATCGTGCGCCCGATATCAGTGATCGAGCCCCCCAGCGGCGCGCCGCCCTTCGCGGGGGCGAGCGCGCCGAGGTGCGTGAGCACCTTCTCCGCCTTCTGCAGGCTCGCGCGGTCGGGCGGCGTGGGGAAGGGGAAGTTGACGACGGCGTCGATGTGCATGCTCTTCATCTGGAGGACGACGCCCTCGATGGGCATGCGCAGGATCTCGGGCTGCGAGAACTCGTCGAAGTAGTGCTCGAAGAGCGCGGAGGAGTACAGGCGGTAGCAGTGCCCCGGGCCCGTGCGCCCCGCGCGACCCGCGCGCTGCGCGGCGGAGGCCTTGGAGATCCAGCTCACTTGGAAGGCCTGGATGCCGTTGGCGACGTCGTACCGTCTCTGCGGAGGAGGTCAGAGAGGTAACGGTGTGTGCAAACTGGATTTACTGACCTCCTTCGCACGACCGCAGTCCACGACATATCGTATGCCAGGGATGGTCAGCGACGTTTCGGCCACGTTCGTCGCCACGACCACCAGACGGGTCCCAGGTGGTGGTGGCTTGAACACTTGCATCTGCTTCTCGCTTGAGAGCAACGCATACAGGGGGACGATATGCATAGGAACTGTACAGCAACTTAGTACCTAGACTCCGGGAGGAAATTACGAGGCTTACCGTCAGTTTCCTCTGCGTCTATCCCAAGCTCCTCGTTACCCTCTGCCTCATCGTCGGAGTCGAGAGCCTCAGCATCGACGTCGCCATCGACGTCGAACGCCAGAGCCTCCTCATCTTGCCGCTTAGAATCGCCCAGGTCGACATCCTCGGCTTCCACGTCGGCTATGGCATTATCATGAGCATGGGATGGGTCATGCTGACGAACTACAGGCTCTTACCATGTGCTGGCGCAACACCTGCAGACGGTTTATCCTCCGCCAGTGCGTTCGCAAGGTTACTGAGGCGTGACTGAAGGGACGTCCTCGCCTTCCGCCGCTCTTCAAGAGCCTTCTTCCCATACCTCGCCTCCAACTTCCTGCAAACGCCAGTGATCTCATTCTGGCCGGTGAGGAAGATGAGAATGCCGCCTGGTGGTAACCGGGCGTGGATCTTGCTCGCTTTCTTGATCGCCTCTGTGACGTAGTCCGAAGATGTGCGTCGGCTGAAGTGGACGGTAACAGGGTGTTGGCGGGCAGGGACATTGATGATAGGCGGGGGAGAGGAGAACAGTGTCTTGTTCTCCGCAAAGTCGGCGACACGGAGCGTTGCAGACATGATGATCAGACGCAGTGGCTGCAGAAGTCGTCAGCGACATTCCCATACAAGATGACAGACATACGGACCTTGATGTCGTCTTTGCCCTCTTTCCACATCTCCTCGCGGAGCTTCACGACGCGGCTCAGCACACCAATAAGGATATCGGTGTTCATGCTCCGTTCGTGAGCCTCATCAATGATGATGACCGAGTACTTCTTGAGCAAGAAGTCGGTAGCGAGCTCGCGCAAGAGTACACCATCGGTCATGAACTTGATCGAGGTGGAGGGAGACACCGTCGCGTCATACCGGATCTGGTACGACACGCGACTGGAAGTCAGCGACAACTCCTGAGCAACGCGAGACGCCATGGACATGGCGGCGACACGTCTTGGCTGAGTGACGCCGATCATGCCAGGGTTGTCTACGTTTGGGTGAGCATGGGAAGTGGCGCTTGAGAGAGTAAAGACGTACCACTTCCGGGGGAACCAAAGCCAGCCTCATAGAGGAACTGAGGAACCTGTGTCGTCTTACCGCTACCGGTCTCACCGCAGATGATTACGACAGTATTCAGGAGGATAGCCTCCATGATAGGCTGCTCTTCAGCTACGATCGGCAAAAGAAGCCTCGCTTCCTCGACCTCAGGTGGACGTGTGACAGAGACAATCTTGCGTGTCTTGGGTTCAGTCCCGTCTTGCGCCTTCTTCGCAGACTCTTGCAAGTGTTGCGCGAAGGAAGTGCGGGGTAGCTGTAGTTCTTCACCAAGCGGCCCACGCATCTCTCTCGGCCCATCGGCGTGCTCTGTCTTCCGCTTTTTGGGTGCTGGCGCAGCAGATCCATCGGGCGGCGGAGGTAGCGCCTCTGAGGGTTCATTTTCTTCTGGAGGCGGGGCGACATATCCTTTCGCCGCGCTAAGTTGCTTCATGGCCCAGTCCTTGAAGCCTAGTCTCTTGCGCTTCTTGCTCGCAGGCTCCTCTGCAGGAGTATCCTCCGGCTGATCGTTTGGCTCCTCCTCGGAGGACTCGCCCGACTCCTCTTCCGAACCAGACGCGTCAGACTCTCCTGAGGATTTTTCAACGTCCGACTGTTCGTCCGCTTCGCTGACGCTATCATATGCAGAGTCGGAGCTGTCGAAAGAGGAGTCCGAGTCCTCCGCGTCCTTCCGGGCTCTCTGGTTGAGGCGCCGGTCCCTCCACGAGCTGAACACCGCCTAGACATCGACGTCGTCAACCTTAGAGGACTCAGACCTGTTCGAGATGGGCCTACCTTGGAACGCTTTGGCTTTCTCTTGGAGATCTTTGGAGCAACGACCGTGCCGTCCGGATTATGACGGAGCGCACTCCCAACTACGGATGAGGTAAGCGGATGCACTGGGGCTTCGGGCTCTGGTGACTGCATCGTCGTAGAGAACCCAGAGTCGACGATCACGACGGGTTTTGAACGCGACATGCCCTCTTGCACGTCCTCATCGTCGCGGACGGCAACCGCATGCGGGTCCACGTCCATCTTCGTGTCCTGCGCGTCCTCATCGCTTGCCTCGCTATCGCTGACGGCAGTGACAAGCGTGTCATTCCGCCGGCGACGTTTGCCCTTGCTCGCGCGACCGTCAATAGCGCGCTTGACCTCCAGATCCTCCTGTTTCTCCAAGCGATGAAGGTGGGTGGACGGCTTGCCGGTTCCGAGGGTTGCGGATGACTGCAACTTGAGCGCTGCGGAGGCCTGAGCCTGGCTCTTCCTTGGGAGACGTCTCAGTCGTGGCAGCAACGTACGGGTTCTGTGGGACGTACGATAGCTTCTCAAAAAGCTCAAGGCGTTCCTCTTGTTTCAGCTTCTTCTCCTACACAGGGTGTCAACAAATGCATGCATGAGTAATACCAGGTAATGGCTTACGATGTATTTGTCCAGTCTCTTCTTTTTCTTACTGCTCGCCTTCGAGTTGAGCTCCGCAAGCATCTGGATGCTATGAGCTTCAGCGCCCGGCCATATTACATCAGGAGAAATCCGCGTACCTCCTCCCTCATCTTCCGCTTGCGCTCCTGCTCCTTCTGCTCCTCGCTCTTTGGAATCACAATGGGGGCATTAGGGTCAGGCTGGCCCTGAGCTGAGCCCTGCTTATCCTTCCCGCGCTTGGCCTTCTTCTTGTGGGACCCGCCACGGGCCTTTGCGTTAAATCTCGTCCGCTGCATTTCAAGCTCCAACTAGCTTCCAAGAAACGAGCGTGAAGGCACCCCCAGAGAGTTAGCAGTGTCGAGCAAGTGGAGAAGACGGTACAGTACCTAATTGGCGCCCACGCCTACGGTAAAATTCAGATCTCGATCGCTTGCCATGCGAGTGGTCGATCTGCTTAATTAGACGCCCATTATAGCCTGTCCAGGAAAAGAAGTCGAAGGCGTTCTCAGCCGCATACCGCAACGCACGCCACACTTCGACTCGGAATTTGTGTTTGGTCACCTCAAATCTTTCCGAGCGGATATGTGTGGCATTTTGTTCTCTATCTGCGGGACAAACCAAGATCATCCAGGATATGGCTGTCTGCAGAACGAGCTCTTTCCCAAGCTACAAGAAGCAACGGCTGCCAGAGGTAGTTCCGGACCCCTCTCGATCAAATGACGAAACGTAGCTAACTACGTGAAAGGTCCAGATGCACAGGATACTGTTCATTTGGAAGTGCAGCAAATGCGCCTATCATTCTGCGCTTCCGAACTTCGCCTAAGAGGTGATAGCTTCATCAAGCAGCCTCATACTGATGAAGAAGGAAATATCCTCTGCTGGAATGGTGAGGTATGTCGTGCAGTCTAACATGCCGTCCTGCTCGCTCACTGCATGTCTCAGATTTTTGAAGGCCTGGAGGTGAGATTGCGCGTTCATGCAGAGTTGGAGGACATGAATACCTAACATACGCAGGTTGGAGCGGACGAGAACGATGGCGCAAAGCTATTTGAGAGGCTACGAGGCTCAAGTTCCCAACAAGACGTCGTTCGCACGTTTGCTCATATCGAAGGACCGTAAGTCGTTGTCTTTTGCTCCTCTGTTGAAGCGCTCACCCAAAAAGTTGACAGATACGCCTTCCTGTACTACCATGTGCGTGGGCGAACAAATACCTCGACGCTCGGTGTAATCACCTAACCTATCTGGCAGAGGTTAACTCGTAGACTCTACTTTGGGAGGGATCCGCTTGGCCGACGATCTCTACTCATTCATCATCCCGACGAGACGCGCCCATACTTCCTGCTATCCTCCATATCGATCGGGTCGCATCCGGGGTACTCCTTCGAAGAGCTATCCACAGAGCATATTCACTCGATAGACCTAGAGATGCTTTCTGCTTCAGGCAACGTCAGTGTCTTCAACTATCCCGACAGCCGGAAGCTCACGCTGGTTCCGGAGGCTAGGTGTTAGACCTAGAACCTTGCATATCTGAAATATCACGCACAGTAAAGGGTGTTCCTCTGCCATTCGTACGTCCTCCATCCGCTGTCTCGGGACTACCAGCTCATGAGCCCCTTGCATGTAATGCTAGTCACAACCACACCCCGTCGACAGGACTCTACCCGACGATCCACCAAAAACTGAGAGCCTAGACCGGATACTTCCTCACTTGGCAAGCGCAGTCGATGACCTGATTGCCCAGCTTGACCGTAGTGTCATGCTGCGGGTGCGGAACATCCCTAGGAGAAAGTGCAGTCGCCTCCTCGCCGGTTCGTTCTTATGCTCACCTGTTCCCTTAGACACGCGACTGGTGAAGCCAGAGTCGCTGTCTTCTTCAGCGGGGGCATCGATTCGACCATGTTGGCTTTTCTTGCGGACAGGTAGGGAATCCCCTCGCGACATCGGCATCGCGTACTGACATAGGCCTCAGACATGTAGATCCAGATGAGCCGATAGACCTACTCAATGTCGCCTTCGAGAACCCGCGCAAGATAGCCGTCAAGGTTGAAGGCAACATTGGCGGCCTCCCCAAGCGAGAGAAGAAGCAGAAGCTCAGAGAACCGTTGGACTACTCGACAGTGAAGGTCTCCTACGACGTGCCTGACAGGCTCACTGGCCTGCAAGAGGTCGAGGAACTCAGGCGACTGTGTCCGAAGCGCAAGTGGAACTTCTTGGAGGTGAACATCCCGTTCGAGGTAAGCTGAATCTGGGACCTCTGGTCGCTATCCAATACTTACTCTAGCAGGAGTCGCAAAGTGCACGGTCGACCGTCGAAGCCCTCATGTGGCCGTCCAGAACAGTCATGGATCTGGTGCGTGATCCTAGCAAAACACCGTCTCTCATGCTGACCCGGTGTAGAGCCTGGCTATCGCGCTCTACTTCGCGGCGCGAGGCGTCGGCCAGATACGTGAGCACCCTGGTGCGGAGCCCAAACCGTACACGAGTCCGGCGAGAGTCCTGCTCAATGGTCTCGGCTCCGATGAGCTGTTGGGGGGCTATGGCCGACATCGCACCGCATTCAAGGCAGCTGGATGGCAAGCCGTCATTGACGAGGTTCGTAAACGCAGCTATCATGGAACACTGGACTTGTTGTCAACGTTCGCACAGCTTCAACTCGAGATTGACCGCATACCCACGCGTAATTTGGGGAGGGATGACCGGGTCATCTCGTCATGGGGTAAAGAAACCAGGCATCCATTCTTGTCCTTGTCCGTGGTCAACTTCCTCGCACGACTCCCGGTGCACCTCAAAATGGATCCGCGGTTGGAGTCTGGTCTGGGCGAGAAGTTGCTCCTGCGACTTGCGGCACGAAAGCTGGGCCTTGTCGAAGCGAGCGCACGGAAGAAGAGAGCAATGCAGTTTGGCAGTCATTCGGCGCGGATGGCGCCAGGCGAGGGTGATAGAAAGGGAGACCTGCTCATAGATAGCTAGACGGACGCTAATTGCATAATTTGGTATCACTGTGCTCCTGCACGGCTGAAGTGAGCTATAGCAGAGCTGAGGAATTCCTGCGAAGAGACTTCCAGCCCGGGGCCTCGGGCCAGTTGTGTACCACGTTTCGGGCGAAAGGCGCCAGATGCGGATCGGGCCCACGTGGGCGTGCCGGAGGTGACGCGCCTAGCCCTGCGCTTGTCTCCCCTAGGCAGACGTGTATAAGGGGGCACTACATACATAGCCCTGCGCTCTCCTCCGCCTGCGTTGAGCCTCCTTCCAGTCACTGCAGCGTCCGGTCTTGCGAGGTCCACGACATGTCTCTGCCTCAGCTCGCAAACCGGCTCATAGGTTCGTAAAATACGTGAGTGGAGGTACAGATATTGATCCTGACCGCTTCCCTAGTGCCGCTCGCTATTGCGGCTGCCACTGTTCAAGCCAGCATCTACGATGTCCCCGGTGGGTATAGAGCAGTGATGTTCGACCGTTTCTCGGGTGTGAAGGACAAGGTGCGTGACTGAAGTGCGTGAGCTTCTGAGGTGTCTCATCAAGCCGTATCCCTAAGGCGTCGCCTGAGGGCACCCACTTCCTCGTCCCCTGGCTGCAAAGGGCCATCCTCTACGACTGCCGTATCAAGCCCAGGGTAAGCCATGTCGGGGTCCAAGACACTCCGTCGCCTCACATCTCCCTGTAGAACATCTCGACGACGACCGGCTCGAAGGATCTGCAGATGGTGTCTATCACTCTCCGTGTCCTCTCACGGCCAGACATCGAGCACCTCCCCAACATCTACAAGACCCTCGGCCTCGATTACGACGAGAGGGTGCTGCCTTCCATCGGAAACGAAGTTCTCAAGAGCATTGTGGCGCAATTCGATGCAGCAGAACTGATCACACAGCGCGAAGTGGTATGTAGTCGTAAGCTCTTCGTTCGCAACCTGCAGAAGGTCGATGGCCGTTCTAGGTGTCCTCGAGGATTCGCGAGGACCTGCTTCAGCGCGCTGGAGAGTTCAACATCGTGCTGGAAGACGTGTCCATCACCCATCTTACGTTCGGGAAGGTGCGCGCAACTTGTACAGTAGTGCGATGTTCTCATAACTAACGCCGTGCACCTACAGGAATTCACTCAGGTATATGCTTCGGGTGTTGTGCGTCCACGTTTGCCATGCTGATATGTCGTGTATAGGCTGTCGAGGCGAAGCAGATCGCTCAGCAAGGTACGCCCGAGGACTATTGTATGCTAAGTGGGAGCGCTGACGCGAATGCTCGATATAGATGCCGAGCGCGCGAAGTTCATCGTTGAAAAGGTGCGTTCGACGCTTCTACCGGAGCGCGAACCTTGCTAAAATCATCCCAGGCGGAGCAAGAACGCCAGGCGGCGGTTATCCGCGCTGAGGGCGAGGCTGAGGCTGCGGCGACAATCTCACGGGCTCTGGACAAGGCTGGTGACGGCTTCATCGCGTTCAGGAAGATCGAGGCGAGCAAGGCGATTGTGCAGTCGCTGGTGACAAACCCGAACGTCACGTACATCCCGAGCGGCGGAGGGAATGTGCTGCTGAATGTACCTACGCCGCCTGTGTTCCCTCGGAAGTAGTCGGACGTAGTACAGCGCCGTGTTATGGGATGTGGCTCTTCTTTCTGCAATTTTCCATGGCTGGAACGGAGTGAGTGTGCGTTGCTGAGTGAGCGCCGGGCTGAGCAGGGCAGCTGATTACGATTACGGGGAGGGTCGGAGATAACCGAAGGGGGGGATGCGGGCGGCTAAGGGCAGACGCATCTTTGCAACGGTCCACTGTCTCCTGACTTGTCAAGGCTCTCGTCTGTCCGTTTCTCTCTCTTCCTCTCCGTTTCTCTCTCTCTCCTCTCTGTCTGCTCCTCTCTCGGTCCATCTCTCTCCTCTGTCTGTCACGGACTTGTCTCCTTCATCCGTTCACTGTCCTTGTGTCAATTTTCGCTCTGTACATATCAGCGCGCATTCATCTGGCTCAGGATCCAAGACTCATCCGTCCTCATCTCAGGCCTAACGATTTCATATTCTCTCTGCTACAATGAACGCTATGGGTGGTATGTCGCCGGCTGAGGCACCGGTACGTCGTTCTCTCATATCTCGGCACTGCAGTCGCTGACCGGGGCGAATCTACTCGACGCAATGTCTTGCTCTTGTTCCACACGTCACGAATGCTCTTTGAACCATTGCAGAGACGCGCCCACCTCTACGTCGGGAACCTCAGTCCCCGGGTCACCGAGTACATGCTCACCGAGATCTTCGCTGTGGCTGGTCCCGTCCAGCACGTCAAGATCATCCCCGACCGCAACTACCAGCACGGCGGGCTCAACTATGGCTTCGTCGAATACATGGACATGCGTGCCGCGGAGACCGCGCTGCAGACGCTCAACGGCCGCAAGATCTTCGACACTGAGATCCGTGTCAACTGGGCCTACCAGGGCCAGCAGAACAAGGAGGACACCAGCAACCACTACCACGTCTTCGTCGGCGACCTCAGTCCTGAGGTCAACGACGAGGTGCTGGCAAAGGCCTTCAGCGCCTTCGGCACGCTCTCCGACGCCCGTGTGATGTGGGACATGAACTCTGGCAAGTCCCGCGGTTACGGCTTCCTTGCGTTCCGAGACAAGACCGATGCCGAGCAAGCTATTGCGACCATGAACGGCGAGTGGCTTGGCTCCCGTGCCATCCGCGTCAACTGGGCGAACCAGAAGACCCAGGGCGCCGCGGGCGGCCCTCCCCGCAGCGGCAGCATTGGCGGAGGTGCGCCGGCGCCCATGAACTTCCAGGGTGGCCCACTCTCGTACGAGTCGGTGGTGCAACAGACCCCCGCATACAACACCACCGTCTACGTCGGCAACCTCGTCCCCTACGCTACGCAGGCGGACCTCATCCCGCTCTTCCAGTCCATCGGCTACCTCTCCGAGATCCGCATGCAGGCCGACCGTGGTTTCGCGTTCGTCAAGCTCGACACGCACGAACACGCCGCCATGGCCATCGTCCAGCTCCAGGGCCAGCTCGTCCACGGTCGCCCGATCAAGTGCAGCTGGGGCAAGGACCGCGCTGACGGCGGCGCTGCCATCAGCACTGGCTCTTTGAGCCCCACGCCCGCTGCCGCACCCTACGGCAATATGGTGAGTAGTCCGTAACTGTTCGCGATGCCAAACATGCTGACTGGTCCCCTCAATAGCCCATGTACGGCATGCCACAGCCCAACACCTACGGGCAGTACGGCTTCGGTGCCTACGGCGGCTTCCCGAACCAGCCTGCCGCTGCTGGCACTCCTGGTGCCGCAGCGCCTGGCATGGCAAGCCCGGTCGCTCCCACAGCTCCCATGATCGGCGCTGGCCAGACGCCCACGGACGCCGCCGCCGCGACCGCCGCACAGGGTCAGTGGGCCGGTGCTGACCCTACTTATTACTCGAATTATTGGGGAGGTCAGTGCGACACGCACGTTTGACAAGCGCTTGTCCACTGACGGCGTTCTGCGCAGGTTATTATGGCCAGCAAGCACCCGGAGCGGGTGCGCCCGACGCCCAGGGTCAAGCTTAACGCTTTATATTGATCGCACTTTCGATCTCGACTGTAGCATCATGAACGCTGTCTCCTTAAAGTGTGCTATCACGAATCCGTCCTCTAAGCCGATTCTAATGACGTCGCAGACCGTCCCCCACTCATTCTTGCTCGGCATGGGTCTCAAGCCAAACGACGAACGGAGCGCTCGCTCCTCTGTAGCTGGTACCCGTGTAGTGTCGGCCTTCATCCTTTCTATTTCCTATTTTCCCTCTTGTGATTGTGTGCAGTAGGCTTTTGTGCTTCCCTCTATCTATCACTTTCAACTCTGAACACAGTTCCTTGTTTGGCGAACGGATGTCTCGAAGGTTCTGATACATTCCTCAGCCGCTGCAACAGGCGCAAGTACAGGATAAGCCGCTGATACACTGTCTCCAACCCCCATTTCGCCGTCTCCGGTCTCCAGGTACGCGAGCCAGGCTGTGGACTCTGCATCAACCACAAACTCATTATCGACGGCGTAGTAGCACTCACGGTAGCCGGCACCTAGGGCTGCTGGTTCTGCTGGCCCTGTTGTCCTTGCTGGCCCTGCTGCCCTTGCTGGCCCTGCTGCCCTTGCTGGCCCTGCTGCCCTTGCTGGCCCTGCTGCCCTTGCTGACCCTGTTGTCCTTGCTGGCCTTGTTGACCCTGCTGACCTTGCTGGCCCTGCTGGCCCTGCTGTCCCTGGCCTTGGCCTTGCTGGCCTTGACCATTGGTACTGCCCGTGGATCCGGGCCGGGGGGTCTGAGGGGTGTAGCGAGGCTGGGTGTCGGGCTGCACAGGCTGCTTGGCTGGCCTCGGGGTCCTACCCCCGCCGCTGTTGGAAGTGCTGTCCTGGTTGGCCTGGTTGGGGGCAACGAGGGCGAGGAGACCGTTGTCTTGGCCGGCGGGCTTGTTGCTCTCCTGGACACTCTGGGGAGTGTCGTCCGGCTTGTGGCCCTGGTTCGACTTCGGCGGCGTGGGCTGGGAGTTGCCGGCGAGATTGCTGAGGAAGGAGAGCGAGTCGGCGCGCGGGAAGGCGAAGCGTTCGGGGACCTTGACCTCGGTGTTCCTAGGGTGGGTGACGTCGTCGTTGCTGAACTTCGGAGACTGGGGTGCGGCGGCGACGAGGGTCGGGCTGACGGCCGCGAAGAGAGAGAAGGCGATGATGGGACTGCGCATGGCGGCGTGGTAGTCTGTGAGAAGCTGGGTATTAGAGTGGTGTAGGGTATGTGAACTTGAGGAGGAGAAGATGCGAGACGAGGTGGACGAGTCCGCGCTCTGCTTTTTGTTGGTGGTTGGCTTCGGTTCAGAGCCCGCCGTGGCTTCTGAAGCTCAGCTTTCACTGCCAAAACGGGGTTGTTAGCTGCCGTTTTGGGCCGCACCACTTCAACCTCACCGCGCGTCCGAGCTACACGGACGCGCTTCAACCACAGTCTGGTGAGTTCGCGTGGTTCTCTCGCCCTAGCCCTACAGCGTCTCATTGATCTCTGCCGCCGTCAGTGGTTCAGATGTCGCATAAACAGCACACGAACGCGTATTCTGTAGGGTTGCGCGAGCTTGCATTTTCGGGATTATCGTCAGCCGCCCCTGCCAATGCTATGCGGCATAACAAGATGTCAGCCTTGTGAGATTTCCATAGTACGTATCTCGAGTAACCTCGTCTCTCGTCTCTTTTTCATCTGCGACATCCTTCCCCGAGGCGACCACGAGATGAGGAGTCCAATCCTTGCGTTTTCGCTCTTCGCGGCAGCGGCCGTCTCGGTTTCTGCTCAGAGCAACATCGCTCCCGGTCTGCCTCTTTCGCCGGATGTGCAGGGAAACGCTGGTTCTTTCCGCGTAAACACTCCTAGAGAACATCGTACCACCGGCTACCCAGAACAATCCAACGATGGAAGCCGCTCCTTGGAAGGACCAGATAACCGCCGTCCGCCTACGAGACCAGCCCCGCCCGAGCCACCTCATTTCGGTGCCGACCATGGCGGTATCATGGTGCCCCATCCTGCTGGTGAGCATTTGTCCCTCTGCTCAGCGACACAACGCCCTAACGTTTCTACAGACGACCTGAATGGTGGTATGTCAAACAGTGCCCCGGCCGTCGGAGCTACCGCCGGAGATGGCGGCGGTAGCATGACCACCACCGATGGAGATCCCGCCTCGGGAGCGGATCTGGTCAACATTGGCAACCAGATCTTCGACACGGCCACAGGTAACGAATATGGCTCAACCAATCCGGCACGATGACTGAACGTCTCTTGCATCAGGGAAAGCGCCCACACAGAGTGACGCCTCAAACCAAGACGGTAGCTTTTCATACGATTCTGCGCCCGGCTATGCGTATGGATACCATCGCATGCGAAGGGTGGTGCGCACCCTCTTCGGCCGTAGTGCGGGTCGGCGCGACGACCCTCTGCAAGCGCTCCCGGATGGAGGCGTGTCCGGGCTTCCCAACCAGCAAATCGACGACAACAATAACAATAACAACGATAATTCCGGTGCGTCGACTCTACTCCGCGTTTACGCTGAGAATTGAAGTGTCGCTGCAGGGCAAGACGGTCCAGATGGTGTCAGCCAGCGCGGCAATGAGCGAGATGGACGTGGACCCAATGGCGGACACGCGCATTCAGGCCAAGTCGGGTCCTCTGAGGGTGGTCACGTCTACAACATTCCTGCTTCGGACTAGACATGTCGTTCAGAAACCGTCATTCATTCCATATCCCGGTCGTTTCATCGTACATGTACAGAACAAATCGCAGATGCCCTTGCAAGATTCTACAAAAGGTCTGCCCTCTAGTTTGTGATGGAACCCTTGAGGCGGAGGTCCCTGCTGCTCGCGCCTACGGAGATGCCAGTCACACCCTGAGCGATCTGCCAGCTCTGCGAAGGAACGTCCCAGACCGAGAAGTCGAGGCGCGACAGCGTCATGGTGACCGTGGTGGATTGGCCGGGAGCGAGGAAGATGCTGTCGAAGCCCTTGAGGTTGAAAGGCGCAGACTTCGCGGACGCCGGGGGCGAGGTATAGAGTTGAGGAATCTGAACCGAACTGTCAGATGTGTCCGCTGATATGTAGTTGAGTGACTCACCTCGGTTCCAGCTACACTTCCGTTGTTCGTGACAGTGAAGGTAACGGTGACTACGGGGTCGTGCAGCCTAGAGGAGATGTAAGCAGAAGCTCTGATCGCAATTGCAGACAAATTCACCATGGGTCAAGAGCAGCACCGGGACCAATAGGCTGGCGAGTGCCGCCGGCGGTGGAGCCAGTAATCTTCAGGTTCGAGTAGTCAAACGTGGTGTACGAGAGACCAAAGCCGAACTCGAAGCGTGGGGTGATGTTGGCCTGTTTCCGTGATGCTCAGCGCAGGGAAGATCGAGATGGAGATGAAGAGCACTCACAGCGTCGAAGTGGCGGTAGTCAATGAACAAACCCTCATTGTACGGGATCTGGACGATACCGGACCCGGTGTAGGTGACTTGGGCGGAGTAGTCGGTGATGCTCTTGCCGATGGTGAACGGGAGACGGCCGCTGAGAGCGGAACTATGTCAGAGACGCAAGATGCGACGCGGCCTGAACACAATATACCTCGGGTTGTATGCGCCGTAGAGAACGTCGACGAGACCGTTACCGGCTTCTTGTCCCGGGAGGCCACTCCATACCTGCATCACGATCATGAGGCCATGATTAGCAGACAGAACCGGACAGGCGTACCAGAGCCGTGACTAGAGGAGGCGACTATCAGCTTGTACCACAGGAGACATATGGTATAGAACGCACCATTAGGGTGGTCGATCCATTGCTCAAGGTTAATAGGCCCGACGCTGTTGACCACGACAATGGTGTTCTTGTTGACGCTGGCGACCTGCTTCACCAGAGCATCCTAGGCAAAGGGGCACACTGTCAGTATCAGATCCTCCTGGGCAACAATCCAACATACGCCGTTGTGCCATGCGCTAAGGTCGTTACGATCGCCGGCGGCGTTCTCGACAGTGAGATAGCCCTCGCTGGTGTAATGTCAGCGGATGCAATGCCGACCGGCTGAGATTATACTCACCCGCTGTCGGCCGTGATAAACACGAAGGCAACGTCCTTTCCCTGTGCTGCTGACGCTGCGCCCGCCAGATCGGTATCGCTAAGCGAAGAGGTGACAGTGGTCCCATCGGCCTTGGCCCGAGCGGTGATGGCATCGACAGGCTGAAGACGGCGGGGTCAGCAAGAGAATACGGCGACAAAGTTCCCGTACTGACCGCAACAAGGTAAGGGTAGTCGTCAGTGCTGGAGGGTATTCCAATCAGTCCGGCCTCCTCAAGCTAGC
Organism: Trametes cingulata; assembly: GCA_022385765.1. Taxonomy (NCBI): domain Eukaryota; kingdom Fungi; phylum Basidiomycota; class Agaricomycetes; order Polyporales; family Polyporaceae; genus Trametes; species Trametes cingulata. The sequence continues at coordinate 2,080,787 of MU277982.1, read as the reverse complement.
AGGAATGTGAGCTTACCCGCTACCCCAGCCCATGCCGAGCACACCATCATCACCAGCACGATCTGAGTATCCATTGGGTCCCCTCGACGAATTGGTCGCACCGTTGCCTACGACGGCAATGGACTTCGGTGCCTTCAATGGCAGCGCGTTTCCAACGTTCTTGAGCAGGACGGTCGATGCGGCATCGATCGTGCGGATGAGGCTGGACACGCAAGTGAGCTGAAGCCCAAGTGAGTGCAAATGGAAGAACGCACTTCTTGTGGTCAGCTTGCACATCGATGTGCGAGCCCTGACCAGTGTTCCAAGAGTTGAAGTTGACAGCAGGGAAGCCGGAATCCTGTCCTAGGAGGTACCTAGAGTTTGCTCATTCAGCACGCTGTCCGGACAGCGCGCATAGGATGTTACTCACCATGCTGCAAGAATGCGCGTCGCCATGTCCTGCGATGTCGTGAGAATCTCGTTTATGGGGCTGGCTGGACAATACGTACGTCGATACGTGATTCCGGGACCTGCCCGCTCTGGACGGCGTTTACGAGGTTCTGTCCGAAGTACCTGTAGACCAATGTCAAGAGACCGAGCTGAACTCTGAAGATAAGTCAACCTACGTTTGACCGGAGCCGAGGGTGGTGTCTCCAGGCATAGTCATCTATTCCCGAGTCAGCATGCGAGTATTAGGACCAGCCTGGGTGTTCTTACGTCCAGGCCTGCATTCACAGCCGGTGCGCCCGAGTGCGTGGCCCACCAGTCTGTCTCTACTGTTAGCAGGTCGAAAGTGGGCGCGCGTGTTTCTGTGCATACCTGACATGACATCTGCATCGCATGGTGAGAGGCTGACTTCGTACAATTCGAAGAGGCATACGTACATCCTTGGAACCCGAATTCTCCCTTGAGGATGCCGTTAAGGGTCTTGTCATTTTCGCAGGAGTATGTGCCGTTGACTGGGAGATGATGTCAGTCAACGACCTCACTGTCCCGCAATGAACACTGACTCTGGTCTAAAAGGAGAGATTTGAGCAACGCGCATAGCAACGAACATTTGTAGGTACTTACTGTAGCTGCACATCACAGAAGCAACGTTGGCTTGCACGCTACGCATGAACTACCATGGAATGAGTACACTTGGCGTTTATAGACAACAGCACGCCTTACGGGGTACGAGTAGAGCTCGTGCTCCTACATGCCTGGATGAGCTACAGCGTTTACAGCGGTAGATGAAGCTGCTCACCGTCCGATCGTCGACGTTCGAAGAGCTACTGTCGCGGAAGTGCTCTTGCTCACTATCGTGTTGTCAGTGTCGTCATTCGATATGCACGACCAACAGCACTTACTTGTTGATGTAGTGCTTGGCGCATGCCTGGACTCCAGCCGACTGGATACCCGTGATCGTCTCGAAAGCAAGTTCGCCGGACAAGAAGGGGTCGCCTCCTCCACTATGGTTCTGTCAACTCCGGTATAGCTCGGTAACAAGACTTATTCTCACCCTTCCCAGTTACGTCCGGCAGCAGGAGCACGCATTAAGTTCCTGGAAATCACTCAGTATCAACTCGCAATAGCACGGAATGGTCCTTACATCATAGGTCCAAGGGCGACATGAACGCCCTTGCCCTTGAACTCCGCGCCCATTGCGGCGCCACGCTCTCTCATCAGAGTGCGGTTGAACCTGCATGCCCGCTTATCAGTTGCCTGCCTTTCGCTTACAGATTGCAGCGACTTACGTAGCAGCCACATTGATCTCACTGCGAAGGACAGCAGGTGAGGGGCGTAAGGTCAATCACGCGCAAAACACTTACGGAGGGAACGCAGATACTTTATCAGCGTAGCGCACGCCGACTGGGCTGTCTGAACGAGCTGTCAGCAATGCCATATCATGGCTCGAACATGAAGCATACCTTGCAGGCACAAGCCACCAAAGCCCGGGATGGAAGATATTGCCGGTGTGTTACCGACGCAAGGTCCTAAGTCCGATATCCGTCAGGACATCCTTGGGTACTTGTCGCAGCAACAATCTATACCTTTTTGCCACTGAACACCGGTCCCAAGGTTCACCTTGTCTGTAAGGGAAAGCTTTGCTACTGCGGCTTTTGCCTGATCGAAGAATCATTCGGCATGGGCGATCACCCCCATAGGGCTACGGCACTCATACCTTGGTGTATGCGGCTGCCCACTCGGGAGAGATGTTTGCCACGCTCGTTTGAGCAGGAGCTGAGCCCGTAGGGGTGGGCGCGGTGCTCGTACTTGCGGGCCGCGATGTCGGCGATGAAGGTGCTGATGTAGTCGGCGGGGCGGAGGAGGCGCTCCCCGGAAGACATTGGGAGTAGTCTAGAAGTGACTTTCCATTCACTGTCATATATTGGGAGAACAGAAGGTACATACAATCGTTAAGCTTCGTGCACACAGTGCCAGATACACATGTCGTAGCACCAGTCCTGCATAGAGGGATCAACGGAATGTAAACGGCTGTCAAGGAACAAACTTGCCATCCTATACCACCACACTGCTGGTATATCGCTTGTTGAGCTAGGGCCGAGTAGGTCAATAGCAGCAGCCAAACCGCCGTAAGCCTGAGAGCCATCGCGTCGTGCTCGTGCTGCTCGCGAACAGCATATCATCCCTGCTGATGCTTTATACCCGCGCACATTGGCGGTTATGCCCATGCGCCTGGCAGAACCTTGGGCATCGGGTGACACTGCGAGCGGCATGGTGGAGGTGAGGCGGAAAAGGCGCGGATAATTGACGGACATCCTCGACAAGAGCGCTGGCAGGCACTCTACTCCGCCAAGGTCCGTCGGGATGGACGAGAAGTGCGCCCGTTCAATTGTCGGGATTCGTGTGCGGGTCTGGCGAACGGAGAACGATGCTTGGCCAGTCGCATCCACGCTGCACAGTCACGCGGGGGAGGCGCAACGCGGTGGCCTACCGCTGACGCACCGCGCTACAAGCACCGATTAGAGGCGCAACAATCCTGCTATTACGGTAAGTTACTGTAGTCCTGTGAGATAGTCATGTCACCATAGAGGCTCTATATCTGTCCAGCCACGCTGCCTCTGCTCCCAGTATCCGCCCTGATACAGCCACTCGTCCCCCACCTGCTTGAACCATCGAGGACTGCATTCCTGGCCTCTATTACGGCGGTCACGCTGCATGTCCTCCAAGCGTTGCTTCTCCCTCTCGGCAGCCTCGAGGTCGCCGTTCTCGAGCGCCCGCACGTCAGGCCTGTAGCGCGAGTCCGTCGGCGGCAGTTTGCCCTCCAAGTCCGGAGTGATCTCGTTGAGGGTTATCCCGAACGCGGTGAAGCCGTAGTACTGCATCGCGTTCTTCGGGAAGGGGGTGATCCGCCAGAGCACGTGTAAGTGGGACGAGTCGAGCTTCCTCGCCATTTGCTCGTCCCACTTGCCCTCGAGGTTGGCGAGAACGTCTCCAGACGAAGAGTTCACGACACCGGAGACGACATTCGTCGGACCCCAGTACCCGCCCTCCTTGAAGTCGAGCGTGCATGAGTCCCCCCGGCTAGTGTTCTTGATGACCATCTTGCCGATATGCTCGAGATATTTCGTGCCCATCATGAGATTTCGGATGAACGACGAAGGGCGGTTCCTTCAGCGCACGTTAGTCTCGGTGTATGCGCAAGCTGGCAGCTTGAGCACGTACCATTCGAAATGCTCTTCTCCAAGCTTGAGGTGCAGCGTACCTTGCGGTATAATCTCCATGCTCTTGCCTATCATCGAAAGCTCGGTTATTCCCCGGGAAGGATGCCGGTGGAGATGGACTTACCCCAGAACTTGGTCTTGCCACTGGAGGTAGCGTAGAGCTCCCAGCCCTCCCCTTGCGCGTGCCACGCCATGATGACCGGGTTGTGGCAGACTTTCTCCGCGATGAAGTGCATTCGTACTTCCTCGAAGGTCTCCCCAAGCATTGGATTGCTAATTGAGGAGGCTGTTACTGCCCCCGAACGCCTGATAGGAACTGCACCATACTCACAAGCCCTTTCGCCCAGTTCTATGTTTAGTGTTCGCATACGTCGAGACGGCGAAGGCAGCGACGTAGCATATCCGCTCGACAGGATCCTGACTCTGCGCTGCCCGCGAAAGAAGATCGTGATATTCCAGCTCCTCGGCGGCCTTCTGAAGCATCGTGAGAGGCTCGTTGAATGTGACCGGTAGTGCAACCTTGGACAAGTCCTGCACAGCACTCCGCCGATGAGCGAAGGACAGATGATAACCCGCTGGAGAAGCGCACCTTTCCGACATTCTTCTTCAGCACTGCGAAGAGACTGCCTTCGTCTCCTACAGGTCCGGAAGGTAAGCTCGTTCGACGATGTACAACCGTGGGTTCCTCCGTGAAGCTCTTCTCGGCGGTCTCCTCGGATTCGCTGTCGGTGTCCGCTCCCGTACTCGAACCCGCTTCCGTTGCATCCGTCACGTCCGTGCGGTCAGTCAGCCGAGAGTTTGTGTGGAACAACTGGTTCTGCTGGCCTTCCTCGGCAGGAGGCGTGACATCCAGTACGAATTCCTCCGGACCATCATACTCGGGCGCGTCGTACCAGACACTGCCGTCGCTGTGGGAGCTGAACGCGGACATCCGCTTCCGTCCCGGACTCGCTGTAGTCGGCGTATGGACTTCGTCGTCTTCCTCCGCGGTACTCGGCAATGGCGAACCGACGGTGGATGAGACGTTGGTATCGATGGACGGGTATGAGTGGAACGTCTTGTTGAGAGCGGAATGCTGGTGCTTGAGCTGCTCCAAAGCGGTCGCCATGCGCTTCAGCAGCTCTGACGACGAGGGCGACTCCGCAGAGCCGGGCTCCGGCACGCCGAGATGCGATGACTCGCCGTGGTGATGCCCTGCAACGGCGGCAAAGTAAGCGGTGAGGCTAAGAGACGCGTCCAGGGTCGTTGGAGGGGCAGTACGCACCTTTCCTGAACAGCCCGAGAACGCCGTGGTCCTTGCTATGCCCGCCCTCCGACTTGGTGCGCATACTGCTCCGCTTGCGTTTCTGCTCTTCCTCTTGGAAAGCAGCAAGCGCGTCGTCCAGTTCCGCGATTGTCTGACATACCGGTGAGCCTCTGTCCGCTCGCTATGGGTCAGTGAAGGACGTACGGCGCCCATCTCTTCTACAACCAAGCTAGCCTTGGCGAAATGCATGCCTCCTCGAGTAGCCGAGCGTGCAAGGGACGACCGCCTAGACTTTGGCAGCTCCTGCGCCAGTATCTTGCTACTCCTATGTTAGTCGCTGCGTCACTGCGTGGATTACCAAACTTTCAGACTGACCGGAACGCGAACATCCATCTGTCGAAATCCTCCTCACTGAGGCACTTGATGTGGAATGTGGCATTGGAAGCGTCGATGTGGATGTCCTTCCGTCCGGGGGCTGTTGAAACTGCAGCTTGTGAGAGGAGTACCTGGTCTCGAGGCGGTTGCCCAGGCTGAAACGAGTAGGACAGTAGCCCGGAGGTGTATAGAGTGAAGTAGCGGCGGGCAAAGCCTGGAGCAGCTCAGAACACTAGACCACAGTACCGTACAAGACGTCCACGCACCTTGCATTCGCTTCCGCCGTTTCTTCAGCACCCATCCCTCATATATGATGTCTCCTGCTGCCGCCGACGAGGGCGTGACGGGTCTCCCTGGAGCGGTGGATGCGAGAGAGGCATTGACGGCTAGATGCGCGGTGCTATTATGTTGCTGCATTATGGCGAAAGACACAAGGAGATGGTAACGAAGCAAGAGGAGTAACGAGCGAAGGTGGGTGGTCTGAGAGTACGTGATCTAGTCCATCGTCAGCGCGGGGCGAGGAGTTAATTACTCTTGGGCGGACGTAAGCGGCGCGCTGGGCACTGCGGGGTGAGTGCGAGCGAAAGGCACGGCTACAGCCATCTGCAGCGGCCACAGCTCTGCGCATGCGCGCCGCGCGACATTGACGGAGCGCTCGGCCCCGCCATGACCTCACCACTGCGCCCGGCGACCGGGACATCGCACCCGCATCGGGGAGCACCAGGGAGTGCACGTCGAACTCAGGGGAACAGCTCGCCCAATCCGTCTCCCTCGGACGCGCGCGCCGTGGCAGAGTATTCCAACACCAATATTCATAGCTGAGTATACGGATGTACAAGTGCGAAAACGAAACAGCGACGAAAGAAATCGGTAAATTATCGTAAATCGAGGCCTATCGTGCGGCGGGCGCGGGGCTCGGGATGGAAGGGGTAACCGGAGGTCCTGGAGTGTCATCAAGGTAGACAAAGCGTCTTCGGGGCAGCTCAGCAGTTGCAGCCCATGCTCTGCGAGCTCTCCGAGTCAATCCGGATCGGGTCCGGGTAGTCCAACCTGAGCGTCCTAGTCAGCATATATTAATAGGAAGCCCGAGCAGGCACTTACACCTGGTCGTCCTGTTCCTGCTGCAATGCGTTCTTAGCCACAGTCTGGAACGCCTGCTCAACGTTGATTGCCTCCTTCGCGGAGGTCTCGAAGTAAGGGATGTTGCCCTTAGATTGACACCACGTCATGGCACGCTTCTGGGTAACCTGCGAAACAGCGGAAACAACACATGTCAGTGAACGAGTATCGAATTATCACACGGCAAGCGTACCTGACGCTTGCTCTCCTCCATATCAATCTTGTTCCCGAGGACCACGAAGGGGAAGTTCTCCGGGTCGTGAGGGCTGGCCTGGATGAGGAACTCGTCGCGCCAGCTATCGAGGGTCTCAAAGGACTTGGCGCTGTTGACGTCGTACACGAGCACGCAGCAGTCGGCGCCACGGTAGAACGCTACACCAAGCGACTGGAAACGCTCCTGACCCGCAGTATCCCAGAGCTACTCGCCGTCTCAGTCGCCCATATGTGTGAGCTAGAGCTGTGTGGCGTACCTGCATAGTCACAAGTCTGTCGTCCACCATCACCTCCTTCGTAAGGCTGAGTGGTTGCAGCACGACTGAGAGGGGTCTGGTACGGGAAGCACCGCGAGGACTTACAAGTCTGCGCCAATGGTGGCCTTGTACTGGTTGCTGAAGCGCTTGTTCACATACTGGTTCATGAGCGAGGTCTTGCCAACCCTGAGCAGCCACAACCGCACACGAACGGCTCAATCCTCGCGCCCCATAGCAATCAAACGTACGACATACCCGCTATCACCCAGGATGATAACCTGTGCAGCGCGTCAGCATACTAGGAACGTCCACCTACACATTTTCAACTAACCTTGAGAAGAACGCGACCCATGGCGAGCGAGGTGATGGTGCAGGAGGAGACGGAGAATGGGCAGAATGAGGGTAAGGACGCAAGGATATGTGGACGTAACCGCCACGGGCGTCGGCGACACGGGCGCTTCGCCCTGATCTGAGATCGTACGTGAGCTCATTCAGGCTCCGTCCAAACGTCCCTCTCCTGCTCGCCTGCCACGATCCCGCCCTCTGGCCTTGTGCCCCCTCTTCCCACCTCTCGCTCCCTGCCCACCATGGCAGAGCCGTCCTGGCAGGAAACACTACGCCTGCGGCTCGTCGAGCGCAATGCGCGCGAGTCGTCCTACGCGCCCATCATCGAGCAATGTATGTGTTCCATCTAATGCGGCGCGCCCAAGCATGACGTCCTCTTACTTGCCTCTTGGACGCAATCTCAATGTGAACGCTGAAAAGATCGCAGATTGGCGCAACAGACGAAGCTGCTGAAAGAGCGCAATGCATCCCTGCTACGCGCGATGGGTTCTGCGCGACCGAATCCGAGCAGTTCTACGGTATTCGTTCCTGGCACAGGCGAGGAGTACGTGGTCTTCCTGTTCATGCGAGGATCGCCAGCTCACTCTAGCATTCAGCAACCCCGTACGAGCCGCGTACATTGCCTCGCTGGAGTCTCAGATATCGTCGTTGCGTGATGAGCTCGCGACGGTGTACAAGACCCAGGGCCAGAACGCGCAAAGACTACTGGCGATGAACGAGACGCTGCGCGAGAAAGAAGAGCTTTCGCGACTCGACGCGGAGAACTTGAGGAAAGCCCGCGATGAGATCGCTGTCCTGCGCAAGAAGGTCGAGCAGCATAGCGAACTTATGGCAGAGAAGGATAGGACAGCTCAGGTGGGTTGCCTTCTGGCGTGTGGGCTTGCGGCACTGCTGACCCCCTTTCCCAGATCCTCCACGACGAGATCAACACTCTGCAGCTAGAACTTAGCCAGATAGAGGAGCGAAATCAGACCCTCACACGGGACAACGCAAAGCTACTGCAACGATGGCTGGACGCGAAGCAAGCGGAGGTGAACCGCATGAATGAGGCCAACCAGTTCTACGAGGACATGCAGTCGCGACGACAAGCCACCCTGGACACCCATGCGAACGGGGACGGGAAGGGGGATCTGTTGGGGGCGAACGCTGCCGGGTCGGGAAACGGGGAGGAGAGGAGGGAAGCGGGGGCAACGACGATGATGGATGGGACGCCATCTCACGCGGAGACGGACGTGAATCTGACACCGAATGGCTGATGGTGGACGATTGAAGTGTGTACCGTGTGCTCTGTTCGTGCCCACAGCTGCTCTCCTAGCCTCTTGCTTACACTCTGACTTGGGATACCCAGCATTCTAGATATCCTACGCGTTGCCTACGGTTCCTTCGGTTGTAATCATCCTAACGTCCCCTGCGCGGTTTCGACGCTGCTAATTGCGTTCTTCGGACGGATGTATTTTTCTGTTGTGCGTTATATATTCCCTTGTTTCGTCGATGCTCTCACTCGTGAAGGCCGTGTCCACACTGTGCACTCTCCAATATTGGCTCTAGGTCGTATGTCAAAAGTCGTACCTGGTTGCGGCTCTTGAGCACGGCGGGCGCTCATTCTATTCTGCCGAGAAGCCGGTGACACCTCCCGCCAGGAAAGGCAAGTTGCCGGACCGAATAAGCAGGTGTTCTGGTTGAGGTGGGCGAGGTCAGCCGCACCGGCACGCCAGCCCCCTCCGAAGTCCAACATAAGATCGGGCACCCTCCCAGCGAAATCACTCCTGTACAAGCCCTACGTCTCTTCTCTCACGACCAACAGCCCTGCTTCGTCTCCGTTCCTCCCTCTCGTTGTACCACTCATTGATCTGTCTCTAATCTCCACAGCCTAGTTTCGGCCCACAATCTAGTCACTAACATGCGTACCCCAAGCCTCGCCTGCGCGATTTTCGCCACAGCCGTCCTCAGCCCCGCCCTTGTCAGCGGCGCTCCCTTTCCCGCGCCTGGCAGCTACAACTCCGACGTTTTTGCCGTCTCCAGCCCTGCCGCTCGTCCGTCAGCCGACGACTCTGCCGTCGGCCATGGTCACCCTCGCATTGGAATCAAAGAGATTCGGGAGGCACTGCCCGATCACCAGCCGCAAATGTGGACTGACCACACGTAAGTGCCATCGTGCAGGAGACTTGCTTCTCTCTTCTCTGTCTGACTTGTAGCAGAATCGGCCCTAGGTCCGTCTGGCGTAGGGCCCTCGACGCAGACACGGTCGGTGGCAACGCGTACTCCGGCGCAACAAGTGATGTCAGCGGGGGCTCCGTCACAAAGTGCGTGCTATGAGTGGCCTATGCCGCGACGGGTGCTCATTCAACCGATCACCCACAGCGATGCCAGTCAGTTCGATTTCGTCAAACGCTCGACGGACGACGGTACACTCGGTGGAAATGCCTACACGGGGAACAGCGGCGACGTCGACGGCGGTGACGTCGTGAACGAAGGCGACAACTTCGGCATGCCGACGCTCATGAACATGAACTCGAACAACGCCGGTGCCGGCGGAGACACCCAGTCAGGCTGCGCTAACGGAGGGCACGGCAACGACCGCGGCTCAGGCGGAAACGCTTACTCAGGCAGTTCGGGCAACGCGAAAGGCGGCGAAGTCTATAATTCTGGTGGCGTGATGAACATCGACTCGAGTACGTCCCATCTCGCGTAAACTTTCCGATTGCATTACTGAAGTGGAGCTTCTCTAGACAATGCCGGAGGTGCTGGTACTTCGAGGACAGGCTGTGCCACCGGAGGCGGCGTATCCGACGAGGTGCCGCCTAACTAGCGTAGGCATTATACGCATGAGCTTGTGCAGCGTGTCTTTGTAAGCTGCCAATATACAGAATAGCATGATTCCCCTGTATCTCTCCGAACACCGCAAGGGTCTTCATGATCGGTCGTCTAGTTGCTTCACGTGGTAGGATCTAGGAGATCTCTCTTCGCTGAGCACTACTTCGCCATTCTCGAGTCTTCTCATATCAGCGACGCGTGTGCCTGCGCTACGTGGTCCTTGGACGACTACAACCGCAGACTTGACGGTAGGGACAGCGGCGGCGATGCGTTGTGCGAAGTCCATGTGGTCGAATCGTTCGAGCGAAATTTCAGCCAGCATGAAGGGATGCGGGGTGGGGGGGATTGGGGTGCCAAACCGGCACCCGTCAGGGTCGTCCGGGTCGGGCAGGAAAGAAGGGAACGCCGTCGGAGTGGGGTCAAGATAGCGGTCCGTGTGAATGGCGATCCTGAGGGATTCTAAATGGAAACATGCCAGGACGTCAAACAGTTTCTCCTATCCATGGCGCAGGCATTAACAGTGAGACAGATCATCTATGAAAACATGAGCAGACGTACCATCAAATCCTGCATGTCAAGCTCCCTGTCCCGCTTCGTGAGGTTGATATGCAGAGACAGGCGAGTCACGGACGCGGCGGCGTGTTCGCGTAGGGCGGCCAGCAGTTGGGATTCTTCGGGATCTAGCAGGTCTCCGTTGATGCGTAGTAGCTCGAGAGTCTGCGGCTTTGCTCCGTCTAAGATGGGCCCCAGGAGCTCGGACTCCCATCGCTCGACGCTCCCATGGAAAGACAGGTGCTCGATGTGGCAAGTCAGCCCGAGCAGGAACAGCTCGAGTATCCCGCCGTTGAAGAGCTTGAGATGCCGCCAAGTGCCATATCGGAGCTGGTCCAGCACGTTCAGCTCGCGGTGATGTTGTAGGGAGTCCATGCGGTCCCATAGTTCAGATTTGAGGTCGACCGCAGCCATACGGACGGTCAAGTGGTTGAGGTTTGGGAAGCAGCGGATGTACGGGCGTACGAGAGGAAAATCGTCCGTCAGCGTCAGATGCTGGAGGTTCGGGTAGACAACGTCGTGGCTCAGCAACGGGATGTCCCGCTCCCAGTCCTCGATGCATAGCTCCTTCAGGGAGGCAGCAACGCCCGCGCAAAGAACTACGGGATGATACTGCTGCTCCTCGGCTGGCTGGAGAGCCTGTCTGAGAGTCAAGAGGTCATCGAAGCCATAGGTCAACTTGAGATACTCCAGGGGTACTGCGATTTGGCGAAGCGACTGGCACGTAACCTTCCCGGCATCAAGGAGCGTCAAGCGTCGGAGTGATTTGATCCGCGAAAGTGCCCGCGGGATTTTGTGGTGGGCGGACAGGATGGACTCGGACGAATGGAAAGTAAGCTCTTCGAGATTAGTGGCATCCTCGAGGACCACAGCGAGCGCTTTTGACGTCTGCCTTGAGATGTCCCCCGGTACGATAGCGAGCTTGCGCAGATGCCGCAGCCGTTGACCTTCTCCGCATAGCATGAAAAGGCAGAAAGAAGCGACTTGGCGATCGGAGCCCCACATCACCACCTGCCGGTCGAGGAGGAACCTTGGTCCTTCGCGGTACAGCGTCCGGCAGGTTTGCATCAGCGTTGCGATCGTGGGTCTGTTGCAGAATGACATGATGAGCAGGAGGATGTCCCAGTTGAGTCCAGGGGGAGCCTCCGAGTCGGGGACGGCGAGCACGTCCATAACACTGCATAGCGCATCACCATGACTGGACTTGCTCGACGTGGCTGAGAGGTTGTTCACATACATCTTATACGATTGCGTAACGTTGCCTTTGAATACTTGGTGCAGCCAAGCACTGGCAGACGGATTTCGTGGCTTATGCCAGACGATGCAGTGAGTACTTAGTCCAGCCTATTCGCCGAGGCCTGAGTCACGTAAGTCGCCTCACCCGTCCAAGCTAGCCAGAAGATTGTTTATGTAGAATGTGGAGAGGGCGTGCTTCCGGCTGTGGAAGTGGCCAATGATCTCGATGGCCCGGCGGGGCTGGCGTCCGAGTCAACGTGCATCTGGCGTCCGCGGCATCCGAACGCGACAGCACCACGCTTGTCACGCGACGCGTGATCCAGACCAGGGTTGTGACACAGGCGTCTAGTGAGTGCTCAAGAGGCTAGCGCCCAAGCGCTCGCCCCCTTGATTAGAGAGCCGAGGACCGTACCAGAAACGCGAGTGCCAGGTGCTGCGAGCTAGGGGAAGGATGCGAACAGGTGATGTGTCGATTGGACTTGCAGGGAGAGAAGCGAGAGGAGATAAAGAGCGCCGCTGCCTAGCAGACTATCGGCGAGTTTGACCTCAGGTGCTTGCACGCCGCGCTGCGGCAGCACGACTCGACTCGGAGCTACAACCCGACTACTTGCTGAGGGATCGCGTCACTCAATTCGACGAGAGCTATCGTGCGAGGTGACTGATAGGTTATCTCACTATTATTCATTACATCAGCCAAGTAATTCACGACTCATCGAGAGATCCTTCGTCCGAGGAAAGATCAGCGGCTTCCGAATCACCATCGGGAACGACCAGCTCGCCGCCTTCATCCTTGCTCAAGCGCGCAGCCAAGTGTTCTAGCCCCCTTCCCCACCGTACGACTTCCACGAATTTGACTGTGGTAAGGATTCGCATGGCACGTCGAGCCAGACGGTCCGGGTCCGTTTCCTTAATGAACGTCGCAGGTGCGTTGACGTCCACAGCGTCTTCCGCGTCGGGGGCCGTATCTGTTCCCGAGGACTCGGAGGAGATGGTGCTCTCCAGCTCATCTTCATCCTGAGACCACAGTATGAGCGTCAGCTCGAGTCGTGTCAGCCGGGGCAGCAGAGAAAGTGCGTCGAACAGATCGCGCTGGAATATGTCAGACGTGAGGGTCAAACGGGGTGACTCCACCGCTAGCAAAGCGCGGAATGGCGTACCACAGCTTGTCGGTGATCAACCTTGAGGACATATTGATCATACACATCCAGTGTGAGTTCAAGCGTCTCGATGTAGGACACGGCGCCATCCTCGCAGAACAGTGTGGCGATTCCTACTTCTCCGTCGGGTTCCCCGAGGAATCTTGCCACCTTACCCACACTGGCGACGAGATGGGTGGGTTTGGCCTCGGGGAGGATTGCACGAAGCATCATCAGCCCCTCCTCATCCAGGCTCTCCCTGATCACGAGGCGGGGGATCCGACAGGTCAAGCCAAAGAGATACAACAGGAGAATCTTGTACCCTGAGTACTCCTCTAGCGCCGTCCAGCTCCCGTTCGCGCGCTGATCGTTGACGCTGTTTTCCCGATGCTCATCCCAGTCGCCTTCTTCCTCCTCCTGGCATATACCCTCCTCCCATCGAAGGCTGGTGACAGATAGGTTCTTGAGGTGAGGGCAAGAGATAATCCATGGCCTTGCAAACGGCCAATCATCCTCAAGGACGAGGGTGTGCAGGTTGGTGTAGACACGTAGGTCAAGATCTGCCCATAGTACACGGTACTGTTCAGGGTTTATTAACCGAGCCTTGAACTCCTCCAGCGTGGGTGCCAGCCGCGCGCAGATCAGAGCAGGGTGCCAATCGGGGATCTCGTCTACGTCGAGACGCTCCTCCCAGGGCCCCACTAGAGCCGTAGGGGGTGGTTCGGGCCTGGGATCCCGCTGGGAATACTCGAGGTCCATGGCCACAAGCGGTAACTCCAGGTCTGCGACCATGTCACGAACCGACAGCCCCGCCCCATGAATCCGTAGGCGTCGGAGAGTGGCCAAGCGGGACAGCGCATCTTCGAAGGACGTGCCAGGGCAAACTTCTACTAAGTCTTCTGCATGCACTAAAGACAAGGCCTCGAGGTGGCTCGAGTGCTGCAGGATCGAGATGAGCTGGCGACCGAAAGAGGCGGGAGGATTTTCCGTGTAGGTTCCCCAGACCTCGAGGTCGCGCAGGAAACGTATACGGTGGTAGCCGTCCACGCTCAGGAAGCGATAGAGGGAATTGAGCCTCTCATGACTGTGAATTTCGACCTTACCGTCCAGGAGGTATCTAGCCGCGCGTTCATGCAGTATCTTCCACGCCCGTGACAGGCGCGACTTGGTACGCCTGTCGCAGAACTCTATGACGACCAAGAGAATGTCCAGGTTCAGGACCGGAGTCTTGGGCTGTCCAGAGTCCATGCCCGATGATGCTGATAACAGAGTAAACGTCAGAGAGAGGGGGTACCGAAGCATGCGACTCACTAAGCCTGGAGGTCATGATGAAAGTGGGATCGGGGAAGGAGAGCTGTTTCGGAGGAGTACGTCGATGTTGTGATATGTAACGGATACAATCCTAGAGCGTCGCGGATGTCGAACTTCGTAGGGCAATAACGAAGAGCAAGGGAGGATGTCTGCCGTACGTCCCTCAGACTGAGCTACTTGTAGGCAAAGTCGACGCTCTCGTATGATTGCGGATTCAATGGTCGTTGCGACGCATACATGCTGCTATTCTGCTCGTCGGGAAGGACTACAATGAGACCCGATAGTTGAGAACAAGGCGGAACCGCGAAATGAACTTCACGAAGAGAGTAGAGTTTGCCTTGCAGCACGAACATTGCCGCTCGGCGTTGTTCTGGCGAGTGATCCATCTTGCTTCTGCGGAGGCGCTGCGCCTCACGCACTCAGAAATGCGTCAGTATCCCAGACATCCAGCAAAGCGCATAATAGTACCCATAAGTACGTACCACGCCTACCATGGAGGGATAGTCTGACTCCCACAGTCCGCACAGAAGACATCACACGGGGGTCGAGCTATTGTCTGTGAGATGAAGACATGCCGCCTCCCGGTCAGTCCCTCTTCCCCTGACCTTGGCGGAGAGCCGCATACAAATTGGCACGGAGTAGGAGATAGTGGATGATGACACACGAAGAGGTACAAAGCTTGACACACACTCGCCCTTGAAGCTTGAAGGGCTTGCGACCCGGGGATTCGCCGGACTGGCATCTGTTCGTTAAGGGTCTAGACTATGTCGAAGCCCACAGCTGCTGAAAGTGGACGAGTAGTTTCCGTTCCAACTAGTGGAGGAAGACATGGTCGATTCGTGGTTGAGGGACATCTGGAGGAGGCTTGGAGGAGGCGGGAGAGAATGGGTCGCATGTGATTGGTGGGCGGGTCGAGTGAAGACGCGATCGCGAGATCGGCGATCCAAATTTCTTTTCCGAGTGACTCGGACTCGCGTCGGCCTCAGCCACAGCTCTCAGTGCAGCAGTCGCTTGACCTCGTCGACGCACCTGAGCCAGGACTGCTGGGCCGTCCTCGTTCGCACCATGCGACACCACGCCCTCGCTCCCAGGGCACTCGCCCGCAACCCCCGTCCTTCCGCCCACCTCGCCCAGCCGCGCAGGTCTCTCGCGACGGAGACCGCCTCTCTCCCGCAAAAGGACTGCTCTTCCATCACCCCTCCGTACCCCAAGCTCCAGCAAAACCTCGCGGCCGTTCGCAGGATACTTGGAAACCGCCCGCTCACGCTCGCGGAGAAGATTCTGTACAGTCACATCCATGAGCCGGAGCGCACCTTGGCCAGCGGTGGTATCAAGCGGGGAGAGACCTACCTCCAGCTCATGCCGGAGAGAGTCGCGATGCAGGACGCGTCCGCTCAGATGGCGCTGTACGTCTGGCAGTGCTTAGTTGTAACGTCACTATCTGCTGACCACTGCCAAAGGCTGCAGTTCATGAGTGCAGGCATGTCGCGCTGCGCGGTGCCCGCCAGCATCCAT
This sequence comes from Trametes cingulata, assembly GCA_022385765.1. NCBI lineage: Eukaryota > Fungi > Basidiomycota > Agaricomycetes > Polyporales > Polyporaceae > Trametes > Trametes cingulata. Next base: position 2,065,021 of record MU277982.1, on the reverse strand, counting down.
TGCGACCATCTCATCCAGGCGGCGGAGGGCGCCGAGAAGGACTTGGAGGTGCGTTCCGCTCTCTGCATTCACCGACTAGCTATGTTGAACCTCGCGTCATAACTAGCGGTCAATTGTGACCAACCAAGAAGTCTTCGACTTCCTCGAGAGCGCGGCCCGCAAGTACGGCATCGAGTTCTGGAAGCCCGGCTCTGGTATCATTCACCAGATTGTCCTGGAGAACTACGCTGCCCCCGGTATGCTTATGTTAGTGCACCCCATCAATTTCCCTGGTTCATATGGCTGACTTCCCGCACACCAGGCTCGGTACAGGTAGGGAAAGGCATATCACAGGTATTCAGGTCGTGTGCTCATGTGTGGGCAGACTCGCATACACCCAACGCTGGCGGTCTCGGCATGCTCGCTATCGGTGTCGGTGGTGCGGACGCGGTGGACGCGCTCACCGGCACGCCTTGGGAGCTCAAGGCACCCCGTATCATCGGTATGGACTGCGCTCTCGAATCGCGAAGGCTCCCCTGACGCTCCATCATAGGTGTACATCTGACTGGGCAGATGAGCGGCTGGGCGACCCCGAAGGACCTCATCCTGCATCTTGCAGGCAAGCTGACTGTCCGGGTACGTATACGTTCTCCAGCACTCGCTAATTCGCGCTAAAAGCGTTTTTGTAGGGCGGTACCGGCTCCATCCTGGAATACTTCGGCCCCGGCGTCTTCAACCAATCATGTACAGGTGCGCCTCCCTCCTCCCCCCGTCTCTTCCCCGTTTCTCATTCTCACTCACCTTACACGATACGCCGCACAGGTCTGGCCACCGTCGCGAATATGGGCGCCGAGGTCGGCGCGACGACGTCGACGTTCCCCTACACCCCGCGCATGCGCGCGTACCTACAGGCGACCGGGCGCGCGCCCGTCGCGGCGGCAGCGGACAAGGCGGCGCACAATGGGTACCTCGCGGCGGACGAGCATGCGGAGTATGACGAGATCATTCAGATTGTGCGTGTTCCTCCCTCTCGCATTCTTCTGTGAGAGGTAGTGGAGTTCGAGGAGAATGCGGGTATGCTAACGGTGTGTGGACAGAACCTCTCGGAACTGGAACCGACCATCAACGGACCCTTCACGCCCGACCTGGCCACTCCGCTCTCGAAGTTTGGCGCGTTCGTGAAGGAGAACGGATGGAAAGACGAACTGTCGGCTGCGCTCATCGGCTCGTGCACGAACAGCTCGTACGAGGACATGGTAACGGGTCCTCCTCCATGCACGCATACATTGCAGCCAGGTCTGACGGAAAGGTACCGATAGACTAGCGTTGCGGACCTGGCAAGGCAAGCGAAGAAGGCGGGTCTGAAGACCAAGGTGCCCTTCCTGTGCACACCCGGCTCCGAGCAGATCCGTGCGACGATCGAGCGTGACGAGATTACGAAGGAGCTCCAGGACGTTGGTGCTACGGTTTTGGCCAACGCTTGCGGACCTTGTATCGGACAGGTAGAGCGTCACCCCCTCTTCTATTGTGGAGAGCAGCTGTTAACGACCTGCTGTAGTGGAAGCGGGAAGACAAGCAGGGCGAGGAAAATGGTGGGTTATATGGGCGAGAACCACCTCTCGCAGATTGTGCTGACACCCCACAGCCATCCTCACCTCGTTCAACCGCAACTTCAAGTCGCGCAACGACGGCAACAAGCTCACCATGAATTTCCTCGCGTCGCCCACCATCGTCACCGCCATGGCCTTCTCCGGCTCGCTCTCCTTCAACCCCGCCACCGACGCGCTCCCCCTCCCCTCCGGCGAGTCCTTCCGCTTCACCCCGCCCCGCGGACAGGACCTCCCCTCCGAGGGCTTCACCCCGGGCGAGACGCGCTACTACCCTGCCCCGAACCCGGAGCCCCAACCGGAGACGGAGGTCGTGATCAGGCCGGGCTCGCAGCGGTTGGAGAAGCTGGAGCCGTTCCCGAGCCATTTCGGTGAAGGGTCGGGAAATGAGAGGGGTTTGGAGCTGCCGCCGTTGAAGGTGCTGATGCGGGTGAGGGGCAAGTGCACGACGGACCATATCTCGGCTGCTGTGAGTGTTCATGCTTTGTGGGGTCAAGAGAGAGCGGTTGGCTGATAGGTGGTACAGGGACCATGGTTGAAGTACAAGGGCCATCTCACGAACATCTCTGAGAACCTCCGTACGTGCTTTCCTTCGCCCGTTGAGACGGCCAGGCTGACTATCGCTCTGCAGTGATCACGGTCAGTAGACAAGCATGAGTCCGCGTCACCGGACATAGCTCACACCAGGTCACAGGCAGTTAACGACGAGGGCGGCGACGTGAACGTCGCATTCGACCATGACCACTCTCCCGAAGAGTCCGAGACGGACACGATCCCCTCAGTGGCTAAGCGCTTCAAGGCGCGCAAGCAGCCTTGGGCTCTCATTGTCGATGAGAACTATGGCGAGGGTAGCGCGCGCGAGCACGCCGCTCTCCAGCCCCGGTTCTACGGTATGTCCAATATCCATTCTTGAGGAAAGGTAAACTCATAAGGAGCCGCAGGTTGTGCCATGATCGTCGCGCGTTCGTTCGCTCGTATTCACGAGACTAATCTCAAAGTACGTTCATCCTCTCTTCGACACGGCTAGCGTTAAATGAAGTCCCCGCAGAAACAAGGCATCCTCCCGCTCTGGTTCGTCGACAAGGCCGACTATTCGCGCATCGGCGCAGGCGACGTCGTCGAGACGCTCGGCCTTGCCGACCTGCTCGAGGGCCGCGACAGCTCCGACCGCGCAATCCGCCTGCGGGTCACGCCCCGCGCTGGCGGTGAGCCGTTCGAGATACCGACGCGCCACACGATGTCTGCCGACCAGCTCAAGTGGCTCCGGGCAGGCTCCGCACTGAACCACATCAGGGCGCAGATTGCTGAGAGCGCGCAGCAGCAGTAGGTGCTGATTGCATGGTAGGATGGGGTGTGCGTTGTATATACGGGTACAGTGCGTACTGTATGATATATTGGTTGCTTTCGCGGATTCATCGTTCTCTCCATGAGCCACCTCCCTTTGGGAGCTGGCGTTGAGCCACAAAAGACCGTACTATATTAGATGGAGCATACAATGCTCATGTACGATCCGAAGCCAACGTTTGCCCGAGCGCATGCAGCTCTGTGCCCCGCCCAGCTCGCTGCGCGGAGTGCTTCTTGAGCCACTCGAGCGCTGAGCGCGCTACACTGATAGCACTGTCAGGCATTCCTGCTAGCTGCGCGACCTTGAGACCATGGCTGTCACGGTTGACACCAGGGGTTAAGCGGTGCGAATAGGCAAAAGACCCATCCTACGAAGAATTCGTCAGCTCACATTCTGAGGAAGTAGGGGTGTGGTGCTCACCTCGATCTCGTCAACATTGGTGCAGTAGAACGCAACCTTGGAGAACGGGCCCTGGCCCTTGTGACTCTCGGGATCGTGACCGAGCATATCGGCGAGCTCATGGAAATGGGTGGCGAACATCGCGCGGCAGCCATTGACAGACAGCAGGTGATGAACGGTTGCGAACGCTATAGCCAGGCCGTCTTCAACCGTCGTACCTCTGCCGACTTCGTCCATGATGACCTAGGAGCAATCGTTGAAACCAGGTATAGCTCTCTGGAGTGAATGATCGCCTACCAAGCTATTCGGCGTGGCTCGCCGAAGGATATCGCTTGCTTCCAGCATCTCGACCATGAACGTGCTCCGGTCACGGAACAGGTCGTCCTTTGCCCCAACACGGGAGAACACCCTGTCGACTATCCCGATCTCAGCATGGTCTGCGGGCACGAACGATCCGGCTTGGGCAAGGATAGCTATCAGAGCGGTCTGACGGAGCAGTGTTGACTTGCCCGCCATGTTCGGCCCTGTAATGATGTGGAGCTGGGAGTCTGGCGTGAAGGCGACCGTGTTCGGGGTAAACCCTCGTCCCGCGGTGAGTAGACCCAGCTCTACCGTGGGATGACGACCGTTGACGACGTGATAGCATGTCCTGGACTTGCTGGTAAGCTGACAGATTTGGCAGACTGAGTAATGACTCACCCCTCCTTTACGACAGGGCGCACAAAGCGCATCTCTACAGCAAGGTTTGCGAAAGCTAGCGTGACATCGAGTTCGTCGATAATTCGAGCGTTGCGCCTGAGATGGCTGGAGTGCGCAGTGACCTAACATTTGAGTCAACAAACGCCCTACTCGGATTGACTCGTATGACATACCTCGTTGCGTAGGAGCTCAAACGCCTCCTTCTCGGCAATGCTGATGGCGAAGGTGGTCTCCGTGATCTGTGCCGCAAGTTGTGACCATTCCTACGGTACCATGGACCTCTTGTCAGATACTTCTACGCATAGGGGGTAGAGAAGAATCATACGTACCCGGTTGAAGAATGTGCACGTCGAGCCGCTCTCAGACAGCGCAACAAAGTCTTTGGAGTCTTGGAGCTTGGATGCCTCTTTCTTGCGTGCTATATGCACATGCATACCCTGTCCGGGTGAGGCACGAAGCGTCAATGATGGAGCGTCTGCGCTCTTGGTCAGGAACCAGAAAGCACCGGACGGCAGATGGGCAACGCACTGTACTGAGTCTGGAGGCGTCTCTCGAGATCGTGTCTCTCCGTAAGGAGCCTCTGCAGCGTTGCATGCAAACGGGTGAGCTGCTCCGAGAATCTGGCACACTCGGTCAGTCGTTGCTGCTACTGAGAAAAAAGCACAGTGGAGCGCACTCAGGCTTGATGGTCCATTCAACGATGCCCAACGGATTCCTCGGATCGCGTAGTTGTGGCGGCCCACCGTCTGAAGGGAGCTCGTCCGTCATCTCTTCTCCGATGGCCGCTGCAGCCTCACGCTGCACAAGCGCCATGCGGATCCTATTAGAAAGACCACTCAAATCCACGAGCCTCCCCATGAGCGCCTCAATGCTCGCCCATTCCGCGTCGTCCTCTTGATTGCCTTCTTGCCGTTCCATCTTGCGCTCCATGAGGATTTTCTCCTGGATGGACGACCAGATGTCGACGGTCGCGCATATAGCAGAGAGGTCGCAAAAGCTGCCTCGGCCGAGCAGAAACTTCTGTACGATGCGAGTCGCGTCCTCTGCGTCGCGCAGGACTTGGACGAGGTCTTGCCGGAGGTAGGGTCGGGCGTGGAAGAAGGCGACGAGCGATTGGCGAGCATTGACCTCTGTGACAGAGGTGCTAGGAGAACCTGAAGGGGTTATCATGAGAGCAGTCATGCGCATTGTCGGAACATCACTTACAGAGCCAACGGGCAAGGAGACGAGTTCCACTAGTCGTGACCGTCCGTTTGACAACGCTCAACAAGCTGCCCGTCGTCCCTCCTTCACGCATGCCCTCTCTGATCTCCAGAGCCTTCACAGTATGCGAGTCGATCTGCATTCTGTTGCTGGAAGCCTCCCGCGTTGGAGAACTGAGCGAAGGCATATGTTCCATGAGATTGGCATGCATGAAAGCAGTCAACAGCTCCACCGCTTTCGTCTCCTCGTCGGTGAGTACCGCAGGCAGAAGTCCCTCTGAGAGCTGAATGTCGGAGGTCACATCGTCCGGTGTCCCTTCCTCGACGGATGTCAACTCGACAGGTTCCGGGGCGCTCTCGCTGGGCGCAAAATAGGAGACGAAGCAGCCCTCCTCGATGACTACTCTCTCGACAGGATCAGATCCGTCCGTTGAGGATGACTTGCTGAGGATGACTTCCTTAGGGCATATCCGAACGAGCTCGTCTCGCAAACCCGCGAACGTTGTCTGTTTCGTGTAGAATTCGCCTGTGGACACGTCTATCCAGGCCAGGCCGACAGGAAGACTCGGCGGCAAGACTCCGGCCACGGAATGCGGAGCCGGTACTGGCGATGGCGCAGGAGAGACTGAGAGCAGATAGTTGTTCTCGTAGGGGTTCAAGAACGGCTCGTCAATCAGGGTTCCGGGTGTGACTATACGCACGACCCTTCGGTCGAAACCACCCTTCGCGCCTAAAGCAGGGTTCCGAGGGAACTCCTCGCACATGGCGACGAAGCGGTTGTGCTCCTGCACGAGCATCTTGAGGTACTTGTTCAGGTGCATGAGCGGGAAGCCGCACATGAGGATGCGCTGGCCGCTCCATGTTTTCCTAGTGAGCTTGATGTTGAGTAAGCGGGAGACCTCCGCGGCCTGGTCGAAATACGACTGGACGACGGGCGTTCAGCGAAGTCTCGGCGGTCAGAGCGTGGACCATACCTCGTAGAACTGCCCTACTCTAGTCAGTAGTATACAATGAGGGTATCTTGCAAGATTATCCAAAATCTCAATAGCTAAGGGCGTCGCTGGGGGTTCTATCTCTACAATGGGAGGCGTCAGCGACTGCGTACCTGCGCAAGTCACTGGCATTACCTTCAGAAGGCTGGACGGTGCTCTTACGTTTCCGCCCTCTGGTCTTCGCCGGAGAGGCAGCGGCTTTCTCACCGTCGACAGACGGTGTAGCGGTTGATGTAAGCGCATCACCGTTCAGCTCTGCTCGTGAAAGGGCCTTAGTCCGTCTCTTGCGAGGTTTCCCTGTACGCGTGAGGCCCAGGTCGCCGCCTTCTTCCGTGGTACATAGTTCAGAAGAAGCAATACCCTCCTCAGAAGGTGGAGAGATGTTCTCAGCATTTACTGTCGCAGGGGCTTATATCCGAATTAGATACGCCATTACATGATCCCGCGCGAAGGAAGGCGCACGGATGTAGGACGCGTCCTGGGACGCGCGCATGGACTCTCTAAGCCCACCATGCCAGTCTGGTAATGGAGACGCGACGGTCCCGTCGACGAGGACGCGTGTAGCCGGAAGCTCCGCGTATTTCTTCCGGGTTACATTGGGCTTCTTGAGGGGAGCAGATGTCTCTTCACTCGGGTACCGCTGCGCATTTGACGACACAAAAGTCCTGGTAAAATGCAACGAAATGGACCTTCGAGGGCACGGTGTGAGGGGAATGCATGGAGTCTGGCGGTGGAAGAGCGCGACCATGCGCCCAGAGAGCGCAAGCAGCAGAGGCGCAATGGAAGGCGGACAGCGGGCGCCAAAGCGGGAAGTAGGGAAACAGTACGGATAGGCGCCCGCCTAGCTGTCGGAGTTTCAAGCTCAGGCTAGAGTGCGACGACCCAAACTTCCCCTCCACGACGAAAACGCGGTCGCCCTCGTCGTCTCTCTCGCTCTCCATCCTCACATCACCATGTCTTTCGCCGGCAGACGCAGGGGCAACAAGGTCAAGAAGGGTGTCCAGTTCACCGTCATGGTCGTCGGTAAGTCCCTTCGCCCGCAACCGCCCGCTTAGGCTGCCACCGCGCCCGGACGTCCGTGTTGCGCTCGCGTCTGCGCGTTCGTGTCTCGCGTCCTTGGCCGGTGCTGACGTATGGATGACCCGTAAGGTGCCTCTGGTACCGGCCGCACGACCTTTGTGAACACCCTTTGCGAGTCCGAGGTGCTGCCTCACAAGGTGTGCGACAGCCCCGAAACCGCTCACGTCGAGGAGGGCATCAGGATCAAGCCCGTCAACGTCGGTACGTAGCACAGTCTCGCACTATCGTCGCATCTTGCCAATGGAGAACTTCAGAGCTGGAGGAGGACGGCGTCCGCATTGCGCTGACGATTGTCGACACTCCCGGGTTTGGTGACAACATCGACAACGAGTTCGCGTACGTGGCGTGTACATTCATAGTGAGACATCCTATGCTCACTCGGAGCTCAACAGCTTCCAGGAGATTGTTGGCTACCTCGAGCGCCAGTACGACGACATTCTCGCTGAGGAGTCTCGTATCAAGCGTAACCCGCGGTTCCGCGACAACCGGGTGCACGCCCTGCTCTACTTCATCCCCCCTACCGGCCATGCGTACGTGTTCGAACCGAGTATCGAGTAGGGTTTGATGATTGACCATATATGCAGCTTGAGGGAGATGGACATTGAGCTGATGCGCCGTCTCTCCCCTCGTGTCAATGTGATCCCCGTCATTGGCAAGGCCGACTCGCTGACGCCGAGCGAGCTGCGTGGCTTCAAGAAGCGGGTGAGTCTGCATGGCAGAGTCTTCGCTCTCTGCATAACTGACGCGGCGTTTTCAGATCATGGAGGACATCGAGTACTACGATATCCCCGTATACAACTTCCCTTACGACGTCGAGGAGGATGACGAGGAGACGATTCAGGACAACAGCGAGCTCCGCGTAGGTGGTTCCTGTTTAGATCGTAAGCGTTTATTCACCCTCGTCACAGGCTATGATGCCGTTCTCCATCATCGGGTCCGAGGAAGAGATCGAGATTGACGGCCAGCCCGTCCGTGCTAGGATCTACCCGTGGGGTGTTGCTGAGGTCGACAACCCGAAGCACTGCGACTTCAGCCGCCTCCGTGGCGCCTTGCTCAAGTAAGTGGTTTGAGGACTGTCGATGTGTGTATATGCTCTGACCAGTCGATCACAGCACCCATTTGGCCGACCTCAAGGCCTTGACGCATGACGTGCTTTACGAGACGTACCGTACCGAGAAGCTGTCTCGCACCGTTCATGCGGATACCCAGTACGTCAAGATGGGCCACAGCTGCAGTATCTGTCCTGACTGCGTGATTGAACAGGGACTCATCGATCCTGCCAGAGGAGCTGGCCAGCCAGAGCGTCCGTCTCAAGGAGGAGCAGCTTCGCAGGGAAGAGGAAAAGGTACGCTTCGTCTTATCAGTCTCGGGAGCTATCGCTGAGGATATATGGTCTAGTTGCGCGAGATCGAGCTTCGGGTGCAACGCGAGATCAACGAGAAGAGACAGGAGCTTTTGGCGAAGGAAGAATCGCTCAGGTGAGCTATACTGAGATGACATCTCGACTAGATGCGCGATAGGTGCTGATATCTCGACCTCCAGGAATCTCGAGAGCCGGCTCGCCGCACAAGGTTCGCAGTCGGAGTTCCGCGAGTGATTCGCTACCACCGACTGGTGGTATCACCGAAAATGGTTTCGCGATTGGTATACCCTGTTTGTCTGGACTCCCGCTCGTTGTTGGCCCGGTGATCGTGGCTTATTTCGGATGATATACTACAGACGTTTCGACTACTTGCACCCGATACTTGTTCCCTAGCTCCATCTCGCTGCTTCTCGCCCGATACGCTCATTTGACCCTCGAGTGTTCTGTAAACCCACCGGGGTTGCTCCACGTCCTTCCGCTCTTTTGGACCGCATAATAGTTGATTCTGTTTGCTCGAGACGATGCGCGTGATGGCTTAAGGTGTGCTCGCAGAGCGAGCGTGTTCTGGTCCCCTTTGGGCCTCGCGCGCACAATAGAAAGGACTGATGGATGGAAAAAGCTCGCAAGAAAAGCGCTGATGCATCAGAAATAGATCGTGCATCTGCTGTGGTCAATGGAGAGTGGGTCGGGGAGGTTGGGATTTGCAGGCGTAGGAAGGCCGATGCCGACGCGTAGGGATCTGAACGCGTCCAAGAAATCCAACCGTGGGCGTTGCCATGTGGTCGATGGGTGGACGGCGCGAACATAGCGCGGGTTGCGTGTGAGGTGCTCGAGAACATTGGTGTTCTCGGAAAACGAGAGCGAGCCGAGGGTCGGAAGGCGGGGCAGGAAAGAGAGAAGGGGAGTTGTGGGCGGGGTGAGACTGAGCTGGGATGTGGGAGGACTGTAACTGATTGTGCATGCATCGCCGCCTGTGCCGCTGCCTGTCCCTGTCTCTGTCTCTCTGTCGCGAGCTGTCATTCCTCCTTGCCTCCCTCCTCCACCCCGACAGCGTCTCCCTCGTCGTCCGCAGCCTCCTCCTCGTCCAGCCACCTATGCCGAGAGGGTCCTCGTCGATCGATCTTTCATAACGCTACATCTCGCGTGCATATTGCGTTGTGGCGCGCCCTGCTGCTAACCGATATAGCCTATCCCGCGCTCGGGTTCCAACCGTACGACTCCCAGCCAACATACCGAGCCCGACGCCTCGTCCCCTCGCCGCCGTCTCTGCTGCCTGCGTCGCGCTCTGCTAGCTGCTGGGTCTTGTTTTCAATCTGAACAATAGCCCCGACCTCCCCTGCTAGCCTAAACAGGCCCTTTGTTTGCCTGAACAAGCGACTCGCCCAGTCCAGCTCTGACGGACCGCTCGCCCAGGCCGGAGACGCAACCCGTTCGACCGCGCAGGCTCGTCCGCCCCCTTCCTGCCCTCTTCTTCGACGTGCGCGATGGAGCTCGACTACGAGAGTCGCTCGGTGTCCGCGATCCACAGGGGTCGCGACTGGAACACGACGGCGCTTAATGGTTCTGCAACTTCCCCGGTAGCTACCTCTTCCTCCTCCTCCTTCGCGTCGCGCCGTCGCTCAACTGCGGGGCACACTCCTCCCCCTCCCCCCGGCCCGCCGCCTTCCCAGCCCATCCCCAGCCTCCCGGTCGCAGGCCTATCACGCTACGAAACCTATGATGGGATGCCAGATGCATCAGGATCAGGTCCAGATGTTCCCAGCATGAATTCGACATACGCCCGCCCAACCCCTTCTCCAAGTCTCGCCGCAGTTACTGCTTTCTCCCAAGCACGTTACGCATCCGTCTCGAATACTGGCTATCCTTCGCCTACATTGAGCGGCGCCTCGACTGACAACCTCGCCGACTCCCCACCGAGATCGATGCTACGACCCCCGCAGCCCCCAGCGACCGCGCCAGATGGGGGCCTGCTCACACCAAACGTCGAGCCACGACAGTCGGGTCAGCGACCGTCCTCACGACGGGCGTTAACGAGAGCTCTCGAGCTCGCGCGAGAGGCGGTTAGACTGGATTCCACGAATGACGACCCGTACGGTGCGGTGATGGCGTACGCCCGGAGCGTTGCGCTGCTCAGTGAGGTGATGGAAAGAGTGATGCGTGGCGAGGAGAGCACGGATTCGAGGCGTAGGAATGGGAGACGGAGAAGCGTGGTCGCGCAGGAGGAGGAAGTACGCCGGTTGAAATCCATCGTGAGTGATTAGCTGGTTCATCTCCGGGCTCCGAGCTGAGTGTCCTGCTCGTGCTATGCGCGGCGCAGCATGATACGTATGCGGAACGGATGAACATTTTGAGAGTCGTTTACGACATTCCGCTTCCTCCAAATTCACCAACCTCCGTCTACGCCTCGTCCTCAGCTTCCGTGTCAACCGACTCGACGCGACCCTCGTCACCAAGGTCGACAACCCCGACCTCCGAACGCTCGCCCTCCAGAACTCGAGACGTGGACCAGAGACACTCGACCGAAACAGTCCGGGCTGACGGTGCGACTGATGACGAGTCGGGTGCACTCAGCCGTAACAGCAGCCATACAAGTCTGTCGCACTTCTCCGGAACACGGTTAACATACTCGAACTCCGGTGCGGCGTCTCCCGTACATCCCTACGCGGCTGCTTCTGCGCCGGCCGTGCCACCTCTGCCTCCCACCGACGTCGTCGCCGGCTCTCGCATATCCGTCGTTCCTCGGACGCGTCCCCGCGCCTCCTCAACCCTTCCCCCGCCGGCCCCTCCCCCGACCACTCTTCCTCCGCCAGCACCCTCACCCACCCGTGTCGAGCATCCGGAGCTCACGCCGACTCAAACGAGGCCTGTAGAGGGCGGCCGCGCCCGCGGTAACTCGGTGAGCCACAGACGGACTGGCTCCAATAGTCGCCTGGTACCGTTGAGGGAGGAGTCCATCGACGGCCTGCCCGTAGAGCAAAGCCATCACCACCACGAAGAGCCTCCCCGACCTCGGTCCCGGCTGAATGTCCATCCCCATGGCGCATCTCCCCCTCTCCCTCCCCTCCCTTCTCCATCCATAGAGGCCACTGCGGCTGCCCGGAATGGCTTCGGCGACCAGGGGTCGCCTCAACCGGGCAGCCCTGCCCAGTTCATGACGCCGAGACCTCGGAACGGCTCTACACTCTCTGTCCGTTCGGAGGCAACACCGACGAGCAAGCCGCCCCTCATCAACACCTCTCCGGCGATGGGCACTATCTCTCAGCGCCGAGGCAAGACCTCCGCCCCTCCAAGCGCGGCCGGAGACGCCCCGTCGCCTACGGACTCGACGCTGTCTGCAGCCTCAGCGCCGCCCGTCGGCAGGATAGCGTCCGCAATACATCCGAGCACGGCGGACAAGCTGCGCAACAGGGCGTCGTCTCAACCAGGCCGGCGACCTTCGATCATGACCGCCAATTCATATCCCTCCGTGCAGGGCGGTCCCTCCTCTGTGCCACGGAAGCCCTCGGTGTCCTCGCGTCTCAATCCCTCATCCCCTCCACAAATAACAGTGAACACGGCGCTGCTGTCGCCTCAGCTGTCCATGGCGGCGTTGACGTCGCCTCCACTCGTTCCCCCACCCCCGATACCCTATGCAAATATACCCACCGCGCCCCTCTCACCTCTGCCATCCTCCGCCCCTCCGGACCCGCTTCGAAAACCCTATCACATGATGTTCCTCCTCCGCCAGACGATGACATCCAAGACGGGCGGGTACATTACGCGACGGCTGCACGTCCCGCAAGAGGTGTGGTCGCAGGGCGGGGCGAAGCTCACCAATGTGCCTGAGAAGATCCGCGTCGTCGAGGTGCTGTGCTCGGCGCTGGAAGAGCTGCAGCACTGGAGCGCAGAGTACTTCGGCGCGGGCAACGTGAGCAGCGGCATGTCGCTCGGGATCGGCAGCATCGGCGTCAAGGAGGGCGAGCAGTGGGCGACGAAGCTGGACGAGTTCGCGAGCGTGTGCGACAGCCTCGTCAGCCAGCTCGGGAAGAAGCTGGGCGTCGGGGAGGGGTTCATTACCAAGAAAAGCAGCGGTGTAAGTGGCAGGCACCCACGTCTTCCTGTACGCGTAACTGAAGTGCGCGCTCCGTTTATAGACGACCCGCTGGGGGCGACTCACCCGGCAGTTCGACAAAATCACGAACGGGAAGAAGTACGTCATGCTTCCCACCTCGCACCCGCGGCTCTAGCTGACAGTTCACATCACCAGCCTCGATTCTCCCGCACTCTACGTGCAAGGCCTATCGAAGCTGTTCCAAGCCGCGCAGATCCTGGACGAGCACACCAAGGCCGCATCGCAGCAGACCCTCGCGCCGCTCTACGCGGCCTTCCCCGCAGACATCCGCGCCGCGCTCGAGAACAAGCTGCGGCACGCGTCCGAGTTCTTTGCCAAGGTCGTGCTCACGTTCGTCATCCGCGACATGGCGCTGCTGCTTGACAAGTACGTGAAGAAGTGCGAGAAGTGGCTCGCGGAGTAGGCGAACGGACGGACGGACGGATGTGCCTGTGGGAACAAAGGAAGATCGGCGAACTGCTGCAGTCGTCCGCTATAGCTGTACTCTCACCACTACCGTATCATATACCGCGCATCCCCACCTCCCCGTACGTATGTGGCAGCTCGCTGGTGGTCTTTCGCTTCGGCTTGTAATATTATGCTTACGGGATAGATGTCTTCTCATTTCCCTCTTATTGTCTGTTCCGTTCATGTTTCCCCCTCATCTTCTCTTCCGCTCTTCCTGTCTGTGTCGTTCGGATTTCGCGCCCGTCTCAACACATCGTCCTGTACATACACTTTGTCGTCAGCAACTTGCCGTGAGATCTCCTTCCGTTGTATACGATAATTGGGGCTGGCTGGTGACATAATTGTTTTTACATGCGCGGAGCTCTCAGTACGTACGAGATGAATGAAAACATGAACACAGTTGGAAGGATCAATGGACAGGGGGTGAACATGGTGCTTGAAATTGAGCTGTGACAAGTGAGCTGTACAGGGAGGAACGAAATCAATAAGACAGACGGGTATGCGGAGGGGATCCGACCATGGAACGACTCTAGCTTACAAGTAGACGGTCACGATAGAATACGGTTTTTGGAGAGAACGGAGAAGGAGCCCTAGTATGTAATGAGAAAATGCGGAGATGCAGAGGGGCGGAGGAAGCGTTGCCGATTATATAGAAGAATGGGGGTGGTGGAAGCTGCAGGCCTTCGATGTCTCCTGGTGAGGGGGCATTCATCGTGCTCCATAAGCAACGATGGGATTGGTCGGGTCGACGCTGTATGGCCCGAGTTCCCGCGGCGGCGTGGGTTCCTTGCCGCGAAGACGGCTGATTATACGCAGTCGCAGAACTGTGGGAGCGAGACGAGTGAGCGGGCGCAGCATTTCGGGAGCCGAGCGAAGGACGGAGGGACTCACTGTAGTCGAGCCTGGTGTTTTCATCGGCGTACGCCTCGTCGTCCGAGTCGATCAGCGGGTCAGTTGTCATCGAGACGTGCCAAGCTTCTGCGGACCATACCCATTCAGACTCCTGCGGTTCGTGCGGCGAGGGAGAGAACGGTACGTACGCTCGAGCATGGTGCGTCGTGGAACTTCTGGGGCTGGAGGTACGTACTTTGCCGTGGGATACGTCGGACGGGAGTAAGGGGGAAGCCCAGAAGGCCGATGGTACGGTTCGTTGACGAAGAGGGGCGTGTGCCGGGAAGAGTGCTCACGCGGCTTCCGTGAGTGGGTGCGTGTAGGCTTCCCGTTACTGTGCTGCAAAAGCTCAATTCCGGGACTCGGCGGCCGACGAGGGTAGGGGTCCGCAGCCGCGCGAGGGAGACCGCTCCCTTCTGGTGAGTGTGCACGGTATGAGCGCTGTCGGTATGGAGGCGTCGGTGCACGATGGCTGGGCATATAACCAGGGCCAGGCGATGAGAGACGACGTAACGGTGGTCGTCCAGGTCCTAGAGCCGACTTAAGCGGGTGGAGCTCAGGTCGTGACCGCCACATACCTTCCAACATGTCTTCTTCTCTGACGCCAAGCGAGTACCGAGCGGAGTATTGACTCTCTGCCGGCGAAGTCTCCCTCGTCCTGGCGCTCTCAGCCAACGCCTTTCCCTTCCCTTTGCCCCGCCCTCTGGAGCCGGAAGGCTGGTACCTGGAGTACTCGGCCTCTTGGCTGACTAGGTCCTCGCCTCTCGCCTTCGTCTCCAGGAAGCGCCTGCGGATGTCGGTCATGTCCACCCCCCGCTGATTCTCTTCCTGCGTGTCAATATTCTCGGCAGCAGCCTGCTGTGGCGTTAGACTGATTAGACGTGGAGCGCGGTCAGGATTGCCGCCAGCATGCTCGTCGGAGAAAGGATTCTCTGAGGGCGCTTCATGGTAGTGGTAGCAGAGCCAGAGGAATGCTCGCGCGCGGGACTCTGAAGATATAGGCACTGGGGTGAAGAGATCCAAGAAGTCGACCGACGTTCCTGGCTCAAAGTGCGTCCGTGCGATGGGCTGCGAGGTCGCAGGGAGGAAGCTGTCATGAGTCACATGCCTTCGCGCGAGCGTGCTTGACAGCAGGCCTACCATAGCGTGATTGGCAAATACGAAAATGAGGTTCACGATGCTCGTTGGCGGGACGATATCGGACCGCTGTAGGAAGGAATTGTACGTCAACTGCGATCACCAGAAGACCGGCAGACGGTGGGCGCGTACTGATCGTGCGAGCACGTCGGCTGGTGTCGAGACCTTGCCCGGGGCCTCGTCCTGCAGGTAGCACGTCTTCAGTATGTTCTTGATTCGAGGCGCATCCTGCAGGTTGCCGTTGGTCCGCTGTAGAGCCGGGACAGGGTGATACGTCCTGAGAGCGGTCTTCATCTCGGGAAAGACTAGACAAATGCGGCTCTAGTCAGTTGCTATACAATCTATCAGAGCCACGTAGATATTGAATGGACGCCTGGCGTTCCCGTACTGGGCGAACTGAGTCATTCTACTGCAGGCCCCCGGAGGGTGGTCCAGTCTGACAAGGGCACCACTTACAAGCCATGGTGGTGTTTATTCTCCCAACGTTTGAGAGAAGGGATATCATCGCGAACTCGTTCCCGAATTCGGGCGACTCTCTGATTTTGTCTCGAGAGGCCTTAGAGCATTTCGGGGAATGGATCAAGCAGTTGACATAGAGGTCGCGGAATGTAACCTTGGTACCGGCGGGGTCGCCACGAATGGTGGTGTACGGGTCAGAGAAGACGGCGTGTTTATCTGCGAAGATATGATAGAGCATGTCATATTGGAGGTCGACGCGCGTAAGGGGCTCGCCGTCCGCGCGTTTGACGGCAAGTGTCTTTCTGTGATGCGATTGTGAGCTGTTGTGGGGGCGCATGAGCCCAGCATCCACACGACAACGAGAGTACGTACCCCGACGGTGGCATGGCGGGGGGAAGGTCGAGGAGGAGAGGGTGAGAGATGCGGAGGGAGCTGGACTGGGACTTGAGAGCACAAACGTTGTTTCCGCCACATTTACGGCAGGGCCCGATGGAGATCTCGTAGCGTGAAGCTACGGCCGATCCCTTAGTCCCGCCGATTACCTAATTCGGCGTCGACGCTGTGGGCGAAATCATGCTCCTTCACATTCCCCGCATCACTTTACCCGTCCCCGCACTCGCCTCTCCATTCTCTTCATCTGTTCTCCCATCCTTCGCGGTCTTTCGAGCGGCCTTGTCTCGCTTTTAATTGTCGAGGTCGAGTGACCACTCCCAAAACATCATAGCGCCCGCCTAGAACGTCATACAGAACGTCGCACTCCACCGGACCGCACGCATATAACGCCGTCGCGGACATGGACGAACGCACTTTCCGACAAATCTTGTCACCATTCCGTTCAGAGCACTGTCGACTGTTCTGAGACCATTCTCGTACGCCACGCGCAAAATGGTGTCCGAGACGATCAGAGAGAAGGAGCTCTTCGGACAACACGCACATCGGCTTTCCTGGTCCTCTGCCTCGTATGATCCTATCATAAACGCTATCGGTACGTGCCCCTCGGTCGGTGTGCGCCTCGACTGTTCCGGCAGTTCTCATACGCCATACAGGAGATGCCCAGGTGGTTTTGATCGGCGATGGCTCGCATGGGACTTACGAGTTCTACGCCCATCGTGCCAATCTAACCAAACGCTTGATCGAAGAGAAGGGCTTCACGGCTGTAGCTGTCGAGGCCGATTGGCCAGACGCGTTCAGGATCAACAGGTGACGCGGGCACATCCCCTTCACGCGTGTATTCCGAGCTCACGAATCTCGCCTGTCACTCCAGATACATCCACGGCGGAGCGCTCAACGACGGCGCAATTAAGGATGCCCGGGACGCTCTTGCGGAGTTCGAGAGGTTAGCGCACGCGACCATTTCAGATGCCGTACTCCTCTGACATGGCCCAGATTCCCGAAGTGGATGTGGAAGAACGAAGTGATGCCCCCTTTCATCGAGTATCTGAAACAACATAACCAGCACGTCATGGAAGAGACGAAAGACCCCTCCCGGACGGTCTCCTTCTACGGCATGGACCTCTATTCCCTCCATCGGTCAGCACAACAAGTGATCGAGTACCTGGAGAAGGTGGATCCGGAAGGTGCGAAGGCTGCTCGTAAAAGGTACGTCAAAGGAGGAACTTGTCCCACATCTTGCCGGCTAACGTCCCTTAGGTACAACTGCTTCGAACGGTTTGGCGAGGACACCATGCGGTACGCCTACGAAACGCAGTTCGGCCTCAAGAAGGTTAGTGCCCTGTTTGTGCAAGCACGCGACACGTTCTGAGGTCTTCCACAGGACTGCCATCGGGAGGTGATTGAGAACCTCAAGAACCTGTTGCTCAATCGTCAGAAGATCCTGGAGAAAGAGCTGGGCAAGAACCCTAACGCTCATCCGCGCGAGGAACAGTTCGTCGCCGAGATGAATGCTCTGGTAGTGAAGGATGCCGAAGAATACTACCGCACGATGATGACTGAAGACGTGCTCAGCTGGAACCTACGGTACGAATCCCTTGGCTGAGCACCTGTGCCGGTGTACTGAGGCGCGCACGCAGCGATGACCATTTCGCGAAGGCCGTTGCGAGCATCGCTCAATTCCTTGGCCCGTCGGATAACGGTCCAGGCCGCGCCAAGATCGTTGTATGGGCGCACAACTCTCATGTCGGCGACGCACGGGCGACAGATATGGGGCGGCGGCGCGGTAAGTGCGGCCTCGTTTGATTGACGTGCACCCGATTGAAACGTGGTGTTGCAGGTGAGATCAACATTGGCCAGCGTTGCCGCGAGATCTTTGGAAACGACAAGGTCTTCAACATCGGCTTCCTGACCAACAGAGGAACAGGTGAGTGCTATCGTGGGCGCCTTTGTCATGCTCCGTGTTCATTTCTGTCATATAGTCACCGCCTCTCATAACTGGGACGAACCTCCCTTTTTCCAGAGGATGAACCCACCGATCGAAGCTTCTATCGAGTCCGTCTTCGATAAGTGGGCGGACATGGACTCTTTCATCGTCACGCACAAAATCGTCACTGACGAGAAGGGTAAGACGAAGAAGGTACAGGTGTCCGAAGAGCTCTCCGAGTACGTGCGCTCCTTGTGGATGAAACATGCAGTACTGTGACTGACGACCGACGTACAGCTTCCTAGACCGCCCACGCTACCAGCGGTTCATCGGAGTCATCTACAGACGCCTCACTGAGATCCCGTCGCACTACTCCAAGTGCAGCGCTGCGAAGCAGTTCGACTGCATTGCTCACATCCGGGAATCCAGAGGCATCGAGCCTTTGGAGCCGGAGGACACGTGGAAGGGCCCGAAAGCCGAAGCAGATTTGACCTTCCCGTTCGCCACATGAACTCGAAGTGGCGGCTCAACTTGAAACGTAGTCACCGCCATCGATATCAGGACAGTTACTGCATCCATCTAATCGAAGAATGCGCCGCAGTTCAACAGCTATGTACTGTATGTCACCGCACTGTACCACCTTGTCCGCACTCATGCATTCTGCGCTCCAAGTGTACTTGTAGTATCATGTCAACTCGTCAATTCGAACATCAGTTATCCCAACAAGACATGTTCGCTTTGACGCTATGCTACACATGAGGATCCGTGACAGTGCACAGTCCCAAAGCGGGACTTCGCGCTGATGCTTGCATCTGTCGGAGTGATGATCATCTCACATCGTTCCTCATTGGTCTTCCTGACTCCCATGCGCGCAGGCAAGCGGTGCTCATAGTGCAGCTGAGCTGTGACCTATTCTCGCTGTCCGGTTCCCGACGGCGATGATGACGACCCGAAAGACCTCCCCCATGGCTATCGAGAGCGCGGACGCAGCTTGATAGGCTCCACTTTGCCCTTCAACTCTCTCTGCGCTCTTACGCGATGCTGGTCATCCTCTTCGACTTTTACCCATGTCTTTCTTCGTCGCTACTCTAGATGCTTTCTTTCTAGTTCTTTCTACTATCTTATTCTGTATCTCTGGGGTTGCTGGAGTACCAACTAACGTCTCCCTCGACCTCACTAGTTCCTCTGTATTGTTCACTCCGCAATGGCGGGTGGCATCGTTTCAAGATGGGTCCCAATTTGCGTTTGCGGACGCCTTTCAGGCGGAGGTGCAAGTGCTACTGCCCGGTGAGTACTACTAAGCTGTACTCGCCTGGCCATTGCTTCCCCCAAGGCGGCTCATGCGGATGCTTTCAGAACAGGCAACGGCTGTCTTCTACCAGGGATTCAAGGTGGCCGGTGGCGGGCTGTATCTCGCTTGCATTGACTGCGTCAAGATCGACCTGAACAACGGTGTCATTGGGGGCGACGCGGTAGTGATTGATGCCCATGACGACACTGAGAATGGAACGCAACCTCCGGTGAGCGCACTTGGCCAATGCTCTACGTCCAACTCGACGGAAGCTCATGGCGGGTGTTTACAGGAGACGCTCTTCTCCTTTACCAATCTCGATCCAAATGTCCAGCATCTCCTTAGCGTGGTCAACCTGCAGGATCAGCGGTTCAACAATGCTAGTCAAATCACCTTCAACTCGGTCATTGCGGCCGTCGACCCCGAAGGTGCGCGACATGTGATGGCTGGAGGCCAATGACCTGATATACAATGCGACTAGACCCTGGTACCTCGTCTTCGGCTGGCGGGGGACCATCCGACATTCTCAATTTGCCAACGTTGACGGTGACCGCCCCTCAAAGTACGTCGCCACTGTGTTAGAATCCTCTTCGCGACCTGATAAGGGGATGTACTATATCCAGCTTCTGCAACCGACGGTACCAGCAGCACCGCGACTTCCCCTACCCCGCCCACGTCCAACGCGCCACCGCCACCATCGCCAACGACAACAGGTACGCATGCAAGTCAAAGCATTGCGGGTACTCCCCAGCCAACCTCTCAAGCTGCAGGTGGAGGTCAGTCTGGGACTGACTCAGCGAATCCCACCGATTCCTCGGGGCGCGGGGAACCGACCACAACTGCGGGCCCGTCTGGCAGCAATCCAACAGGTGGCGGATCTCAGCCAAGCAATAGCGCCCCAACGGCGCAGCCGGGCTCGCCACAACCCTCTGCGTCCCCCATCTTCACCGGCACCCCCCCAGGAGCAAGTGGGACATCCGGAGCCTCGAACGGCAGTGCCCCAGCCACGACCGGTATCGCCAAATCCACAATCATCGTGATTGCGGTCGCCGCCTCTGTACTGGTGTTGGCGTTGCTGGGCGCAGTGCTCATCGTACTCATCAGGAACCAAGCTGCCCGTCGCCGTGCGGATCCAGAAGGCTTCGCCGGCCTGGTGAACGAAGCTGCCGCTGCCGCCGCGGTCTCTCAGCAGCCCAGCTTTGCGCCAATGAGGCCGCAGAATCCGTTCGTAGATACCCATCCCCCTGATGTCCCGCTCGACGCCGCACCTGAGGACGTCGGGGAGAGTGCGGAAGACATTATGGCGGAACCACAACCGCTCTCAGCGCGTGAGTATGTTCAGTGCTGCAGAACACAACAGCGTCGCTGAATGCCGTGTCGCTGTAGCACCTCCCGTACCACCAAGGAGTCCCCTGCGAGGCAACTTCAGCAATACTTCACCATGGCTCAATCGCGTCCCACGTAATTCGTCTCCTGCCCGACCATCCTGATAGCACGTACCTATGTAGCACCCGGCGTGATCGCTATGTATGCGGAATGTCTCTTGGGCAATCCCGACCTTCGATCCCGACCTTTGAATGCACAGACAACGCGCCATGATTCCAAAGATGTGCTAGTGAATGCAATCTGCTGGGTGACGCAACGAAAGTGTGAACAAACTGTACAACGAATTTTGCTGAACTGTGTGCCATCCCCAGATCCTACAGAATTACGAGACGACTATAGAAAGGAAGTATGGGCGATTAGTCCTGGAGTGCGGGTGACGCATAATATAGTACGAAGAGAGGCATGCAATGGTATGGGATACAGCGAAAGACGTGAACTATCGGAGAGCGGCGGGAAGGTCAAAGGTATCTGCAGAGAAATGGTATATAATCCAACAATCACGAAGAGGACACCAGGGACAGCAAGCAACGAATAAGATATGGTCAATCCCCTGCGCCGAGCACATCAGCAGCCACTCTGGCAAGAGGACAAAGTAAACTCACAGTCACGCCAGTACTCAGCAATATGTTCCAGGACCTCAATCACGACCGAGCTCTTGAACATAAGTGAGTGGTCGGCGCCCTTGATGACCTTCACATGACACTTGTCGGGCCCCATGGCATGTTCCATCCATCGTACGGCGTTCTCCGCAATTTTCTCGTCTCTATCGCCGTACCAGACTCTGACGTTGTGGGGATACGCGCCATACGAGAAACCCCAAGGCTGTCGGTCGTGGTTGAGTATCTGCAAGAGGTCGCCATGAGTGCCTTTCGAGGACTCTGAGTGAGAGGCGGCGATCAGGGCGTTCCCCAGGGCGGCCTGGAAGCTTTGCGCTGAGTTCGGCGTCTTCGAACCGGCCGCTTGCGGGGAGTGAACGAAGGCGGGGGAGGAGGGACTGCCGGCAGTGAAGGATATCGAACGCCGGCCACCCGGACGCGTTGAAGGATTGGGTGAGCGCATCTCCTGGGACATATCCAGAGGAGGGAGGTCCTTATGCTTCAGAGAAGGAGAGGGTGATCGCGAGCTATGAAGAGACGTCTTCGACCAGTCAAACTGTTCCAAACCTAGGCCAATCTCGTTGCCGGCTGTCGTCGGCGGAGGGATCCATGGCGGCGTAGGAACCGGTGGATCCGACATTTTGCTGGCCGTGCCAGGGCGCGAGCGGCCCTTCAGTGAACCCATTGACCGCAGCGCTTTAAGCTTCTTGCCGGCCCCGCTGCCAGTCTTATCAGGCGTAGGACAGGGTGTTTGCTGGGTGCTGGACGCGGTCTTGAAACGGCCCAAGAAGCCTTTCGAAGGCTTCCTCGGGGTGGTACTCGTGGCAGGACCGAACTTGCTCTCGCTGACGACTCTCTTCCTTTGCGAGCTGGAGCTTGTCCGCCCAAGTGTGCTACGGCTCTCGAAGCACCCTTCAAAATCGCGCAGATCGTCGTACTCGCTAAAGGCAGCAGACGAAGTGCTTGGTCGCGGCTCCTGTTCCTGCGAAGGTGTCCGTGCAGGCGTGACAGTGGACGCGGTGTTCGGTGGCGACTGATACACATCTAGGGCGGATGTTGATGAGTTTGTCGAAGGCGTTGCCGGTGCCCTCTTCACATCGAAGCCGATACCCTCGAAAGCGATGCTTGGCGGTTTACCTAGCATCCATGCCTGAACCTTCCACTCCGCTGCTTGCGCGGTTTTGAGCAGTCCGTTCGGCACGTACTTCAGCCATTTGTAACCGCCTGCTTAGAAAGTAAGCTGGCCGTCTGACGCTGGGGCAAATACGGACTTACCGCCCTCGCCGCCCGCGACCCAAGGAGCCAGCAAGCAGACCTCGCCTCTGATTCGCTCCGGAAACCTGTTGGCAAAGGCCATCGCGTACGGAGCACCCGCAGAGTGTGCCATGATGCTACACTGATCGATGTTGAGCTGATCCAGCACCTCTTCCACGACACCAGCCCACTCCGGGATTCCCCTTGCGGACTTGTTCTTTGGCACGTCGGTGCGCCCCAGTCCCCAACTATAGCATACAGTCAGCCCTGCACGCGAGCATGGAGGGCATGTTTGCTCACCGGTCAATCGTGATCAGTCTAATTCCCATACATTCCGCCATCTCATCGTACAGACCCATGATGTGGCGCACGCACCCCAGACCCAGGAAAACAATAAGGGGGAAGCCGGTCGGGCTTCCCAGATCAGACAAACTCACAGTGAGCGGATTGCCTCGCGACGCATGCGGAGAGCGAGTGAGACGGAGAAGAGTAGTCAAGCGAGTGGATCGCAGATACTGGGCGATGGTCTGCGAGGGAGAATTTACAGGAACCTTCGTGAGGCCCATCATGTCGAGAGGGGGAAGGGGAGGCTGGTCAGAGATAGTGGTGGAGTAGGAAAAAATGGACGATTCGCGCCGAGTGTCCGTGCGGGGGGACGACGCGGGACGTGTAGTGTCCACGTTCGCCTGCGAGTACTGTTGGAACGAGCGTGCTTTGTGCAGGGCACGGGGAGCTACTGAAGCTCGCTTTTGAGCCTGGATCGTACGCTGGATCTCTTCCGCCAGTGTATCGACGGATGACCTCGAAATTAGGTCCCCTTCGTCCTCGGTGGCAGGAGGCTCTATCACAGGCTCGGGCTCGGGCTGCTTGCTGTGCGTGTACTGGGAGCCATGGCCATAACTCGTAGCATACGAGCTCTTCCGGGAGCGTACTTGCTGTTCGGGAGGTGCATGCGCGCGGATGATCTCGGAAATGGAGGGCGCGACCGTCCTCTGTGGAGACGTCTGGGGGCGTCGGATGTGGCTCTCGGTCGAAGGGCTGGTGGACGGTCGAGGCGAAGGCACGCTCTTGATAGTGTCCGCGGTGTCGGGGCGGATCGTGTCAGAGCGAGAGGGTGGGGGACGCTGATTCTTGCGCGGCTTCGGCGGAGGAGACCGGGTACGTGTCGTGTCTTCTTCCTCGTCGGCATCCGAATCGCGCGACCGCGCTGACACTTTTCGTGGCAACGCGCCCCCCAGAGTCACGCCAGGTGGTGGAGTGGGCAGCGGGGGCTGGTAGAGGGGATGGAAACCAGATTTTGCAGAGAACTTCGAGCGCCCTGACATACCGCCCATGCCCATGAAGTGATCGTCGCCGCTAAAGTGGTTCATGCCGTCCACCAACGCGTCCATGGTCTCTACACCCGCAATGGGCGCGGCGACGACGACCTGCGAGCCAAAAACGGGATCACGGAAGTAAGATTCGTCAATAGGCGTCTGTGGCGTGTCGGTGAAGTGGCTGAGGGAGGAGGAGTTGGAGTCGCGAACGGGGTAGCTGTAGAAGTCGCCGTTTACATGGCCTGGGAAGGTATGACCGCCAGATGGGCCTGACCGCACGCGCGAGCGAGCCTTCGAGCTCTCACTCCCGCGAGAACGGGACGACCGCTCGTCAAGACTCGGGAACTCGACAAACCCGAGGTCGATCTCCCTTTCCCTCCCCACCTGCTGCTGCTCCCCGCGTTCACGTTCGCGTTCGAGCTCGCGCTCACGGGTACTCTTCGAGTGGCCGACGTCGTGCCTCAGGCTAGTGGTCTTGGATGGGCGGCGGTGATGGCTACGTGACCCAAGTTCGGTGGGGCGAGAAATGACCGGCCTTGACACGTCTTGGAAGGCGTGAAATGCGGACGGGGACGTCGACTTGTCCGCTGCGTGGGAGCGTGCTGGGCCGGCCGAAGGCTCGGGAGAGGAGGGCGACCGCTGCTCGCGACGCAGAGAGAGGAAGGAGGACTTCTTCTGCGGTTTCCGCGAGGCCTGGGAGGGTCCGCTAGCGTTGGAGGCGGACGAATCGTGTGTGAGGACGCGGGTCGACATTTGACGTTGCGTAGTGCTATCGAAAACTTCTGAAGCGAACGTGGCGGGGAAGGAGCGAGGGGCGAGAGAGAAAGGAAGTACTGCTGGCCAGGCAAGCCTTGCGTCGTGGACACTGGCAGTCGCAGACCTGCGTCGCTGTCGGCGACGGCGACGACGAGGGGCGGGGTATCTGAGTGATAGGGCAAGAGCCTGACCTTGCGCGCTCACTCGCTCACGCCGAAACAAACACTTGGGCGCCAACCGCCGCACTCGCTTCCAGCGGGCGACTCGTCCCCCACCTCCGGCTATCCTACTCAGATCAAGGAACCTTGGATATCGTTGCGCTGAACAGGCTGCGTGTCATAGATCATGGTGAGAGTACGTGAGGGTGTGAGATAGCAGAGGGCTCATACAACTACACATGCAACAGGAATGTTTGTCATCATGAAACGGACGGCGCAAATCGCGATCGTGAGTATCGTACAAAGTTGTTCCTGGAGGGACAAGGGGTATATAAAGCAGTACAGTACAGTGCAGGAAGCGAAGTAGATGCCAAGAAGTCACCGCAAGCCTAAGGGATGCGGAGAGGTAGGTGGACGCGCTGCCGAAATGCAATCTAGGGTCAGCTACTGCGAACTAGGCTCGCACTGCAGAGACAGACGTACCAGATATTCACCAGTCTGTGAAGACATTGTTCTTGCTTGCCAGGCTAGCCAGTGTTATGCTTCTTCCTTCGCACACCTTACGCAGCTCCTCTTGCTCATCCGATGACCAGAATGCGAAAGGGGGCTGGTTTGTTCCGGCTGGGACGGTCAGACGCTGAAGGAATGGTGACATCCTGGAGGACACGAAGGACCCCCACTCCTCGGGAGATACGCGTACGATGCGCCCAAGCACGGCGAGGTCCTGGAGCTGCGGACACGCTTGCGCGATGGCCCGCAGGGTCTGCGCGTTGGCGTCGAAACTGGAGACGCATAGCTTCCGCAAGTTGGGACATAGAGGCGGCTCGTCCTCGTCGAAGATGCACGGATAGTACAACACGTCAAACGCCTCCAGATGCAGCGTCGCGATGTTCTCGCACATCTCCAGCATAGGGCGAATGTCGTCATGGTTGTTGACCGCGCTACCCCGGATTACCCGCAGGTCGCGCAGGGCGTCCCAGGACCCATGGCAGATGTCAGGGAGAAAGCCGAACTCGACATCCACATTGTTGAGCGTTAAGTGGGTAATTCTAGCCGGACGGTCCATCATGGAAGGAACGACTGTGAGCAGCAGGTTGCTAAGGGTGAGACTGCGGAGGTTGGGGAATCTGAAGGCAATGGTGTCGTCCCATTCGAGAGAGGGAACGGTGGGCACCAGGGAGTTGGAACGACCATCCGCGAGTATGCAGCCGTCAATGTGCAACTCGCTCACGGTCCAAGTGTCGACCATCACATTGAGGAACCTGTGGGCAGCGACAGCCAGGTCTCCGCCGAGCGTTACGGACTTCAAGCCCTTCAGCCCTAGTATGCATCGCAGACTCTGCATCTCCCGCTCATTCAGCGCGCCATCCTCGTCCGCCGTGGGGCACAGCTCGAGGCGTTGCACATAAGATAGCAACTCTGGGTTCTCCGCGAACGTCCGCGCGAGAAGGCGACACGCACGATACGACCGCAAGGAGGGTTGCGCGTAGAGCCGCTTCCTGACGGGTGAAACCCATGCTGGAGATACGAGGGCGAGCCGTTGGAAATCCCTGGGCCACCAGTGGTCCTCACTCTCGAGGATGATAGGGATAAGGTCGTCGACGAGGACAGGGGCAGCGGGGGGAGCGTCCATGGGAGCTGCGGACAATGCAAGCGATGCTAGTGGGTGGAGGTTGAGAGGTGTTGATAGGGCTCGCAGCCGGAGACCAGCAGGACTCTGCGAGAGCACACGGGTGCCATGCCGTACAGAACTGAGACGGGCACAGTCCGAGCGACAGGTCCGAGTCGTGGGCAGGTCCCGTGGGCGCTTGTGGGCGCTGCTGTAACGTCGGTCACGAGATCACAAGCGCGTTCGGGCGCTTACTCCTCAGACGCGCTCTCCTCCACGGTGCACACCCTTGCACACCTGCGCGTAGCACGGCCAGGCTGGAAGGTGCCACATCTTGGCGCAGCTTCGACTACACCCCTCGGTCCCAATGCAGCCACTTTGGCCAAGAAACATGTGCGACATAGGCGTGGTCATATAGCAGGTGAGATTGGTAGGTGATGCTGATTGGTGCCCAGCCCATGAGAAAGTTGCAGCGGTGGTATGGAGCACATATCGGCCCGTTATAGACGGCTGAGCTCAACGCTGCTTCTGCGCATGGTTCTGATAAGAGGGCTGGGACTTGCTGCAGCGGTTGATACGCCAACGCGTCGTTCGTAAGAGCTTGTCCCTCTTGCCACCACACTATGGCACAAGCAGCGGCTGACATCGAGCGCAACCCGGAGGCTACCGCCGCGTATGAGGACGCTTCAGGCATACCACCTTCCGAATTTGTGGAGAAGGGTGCAGTAGAAGACGTCTTTGGCGACGAAGCAGGTCATGAAATTCGCTACAAAACTCTAACATACCCGGTGAGTATGAAAATCCCAGCAGCAGGATGCCGATATCTCCTTCGAGATTCGCTACTGATTCACAGACCCCAGTTCGTCGCCGCTTTCATGATCGCTGAGATTGTCAGCAATGGCATGCTCACCCTTCCTAACGCAATGGCTGTGGTCGGTGCGCTTCCACGGTCACACTAGAGCTCGCATTTGCCTGATCTGTCGAACCTTATGCTTCTGTGCGGCGTCCGACAGGGATTGTGCCTTCCTTGGTGTTGACAATACTCTTGGGAGTATTTGCGCTGTATACCGCATTACTGCTGGTAGACTTTAAGCTGAAGCACCCCGAGGTGCATAACATGGGTGCGTCAGTCGTCACGTCCATGCCCGGAGACTGCTGCTAACGGGCGCCATTCCAGGTGACGCTGGGTACATTCTCTTTGGACCCGTGGGACGAGAAATTTTGTCTGGTGGTACCATAATCTTTGGCATCTTTGCCGTTGTGAGTTTGCCTCCGTTCCTTGCAAAGATTTGACTACTCACCTCATGTCTCTAGGGCTCCGAGGTCCTCTCAGGGCAGCAAGCCCTGTCGGTCTTGTCCAGCAACGGTCTATGTGCAACAGGGTTGCTCGCCATCTTCTCCACGGCCGCGTTCCTGTTGAGCCTTCCTCGTACACTGGGGAGCCTCAACTGGCTCGGCTTATTCAGCGCGGCCTTCATCACGGTCTGTGGTCTGCTTGCCATGATAGCAGCGGGTGCAAATCCGGTACCTAATCGCACTATTGTTGCAACTGTACCTACGACTTTCTATCAAGCTTTCCTTGCCATAACCGGGCCGGTATGGTGCTGTATACTGCGTGAGATGCCTATGCACTTACATTAGCATTGTCGCAGGTTTTCGCGTACGCTGGTGAGAATGCCGTTCTTTGCTATCGCTTGTTGTGATGTCCATGCTCACTTATAATCATGTTCAGGGCACTTTATGTGAGTTATGCTGTGCGTGTGTATGTCGACGTACTCACTCATCTCCAGGTTCTTCATCTTGATATCAGAGATGCAGAACCCAGAGGATGCTAGAAAGGTATGCGTGTATACTAGGGTCAACACCTCACTGACTTTCCCACTACAGGCAGCCTGGATCTTGCAAAGCTTTTCGACCGTCTTCTACGCTGTCTTGAGCTTGGTGATCTATGTGTATGTTGGAAGTACGGTCGCCTCACCCGCACTCTTCTCCCTGCCGCCAGTCTGGTCCAAGATTACGTTCGCGATTGGAATGGTCAATTTCTTGATGCACGTATCAGCCCCATTAGTCCATATCGGCGAGCTGACTTTGACGTAGCTCCGCCGCTCTGTATGCCCATGCCTCAGCGAAGCTCGTGTTCTTCCGCTTTTTCCGCCACACTCCCCATGTGTATTCGCACACCGCACTTGGATGGACGATCTGGGTCGCGCTCTGCTTTGCGGCCAACGCCCTCGCCTTCATACTGGCGACCGCCGTGCCGATCTTCTCCTATTTGACGAGCATCACCGCGTCGCTCTTCGCCTCGTGGTACACCTACGGCATCGCCGGTTTCTTTTGGCTGCACGACACCTACTACCTCAAAGGCGGCGTGCGTGCCCTCAAACGTAATTGGGTCGGCACGACGGTCGCATCGTCGACCGTCCTTGCGGGCTCATTCATGTGCGTTGCCGGAACATATGTGTCGATCAAGGTATTCAGTCCAAACGTCGTCTTCGGGATCATCTACTGATGTGCGCCTTGTTTATTGGCCTCCAGCTCATCGTGGACGCTTACAGAGACGGCCTCGTCGGACGGCCGTTCACCTGTTGACGAAGATCCACCGAGTTAGCCTTGAAATAGCGGTCCGAGCCTCGCGCTACACCGGCACTCACTCCTATAGCGGTTGGCATCACATACACGTCGAATTGTATATATGTACCGAGTTTGTGTCGCGTGCCACACTTACAGTCACTACGAGGATGCGCTTCAGCCAAGTTCGGCTGACTGGCGAAGCGATCAAAAAGACCCGAATGACTTGGCTCATGTCGGCGGAATTCCCATTGTCAACAATCCTTCCAGCAAAATCCTCACCGCTCTGATTGAGGAGCTCGTCAGACACAACCTCATCGAATATCACCCCTGAACTCCGTCTTCCTCTTCGATGCCTCGCAGATCCTTGACGTGCTTCTGGAGTCTGAGAGAGTCTGACACACTGCCTGGCTGCGCACTCCCGCTCCTGAAGGCTCTCGGAACGGCTGATACGGGGCAAGTGCCGGTGGTTCTGCTGTTCTGGACCGACAGGCCGGTATTCGTTAATGGAATGACGAATGCGAAGGTGCTCGAATGCGTACTGCCGCCGCGCTGCAGGTGCGTGGGCAAGCCGCGCTGACGAGTCCCGCTGAGTCCGCACGGTGGCGGCGGCAGCGCCCGCGGACCTGTCCGCAGACCACAGCAGCCCGTGCAGTGCCCACCCAACCCGCCCCTGCTCCCACCTCTGCGCTGCTGGAGCGCATCCATCGTCCGTGTTCCAGAGCATCCAGCGCGCATGACTGCCGCAGCGCCAGACCTCTATACCCTCCCCATCGCCGCGCGCCCCCGCCGCACATGGGCGCAGGCGGCGCATGCCCTGACCTTCCTCGTCGTATTTGCCTTTGGATGTCTTATGATCAATGGCTCGCAATTCGTGGTGTTGCTCCCGCTCAAGCTCCTGCCATTCCGTGCTGCGCGCAAGGTGTACTATGAGGGGGTCCGGTATAGCAAGGGGGCGTTCGGCGCGCTACTCGGTACGTGCTCGTTACATGTCCGCGAAAGGTCTGATTGTTGAGGAGGCGCGTGCGCGTTAGTGCTCATCTGCCAGTGGTTCGCGCCAACCAAGCTTGTCCTGTCGTTCGAGACGGAGGGATTGGGGAAGTTCACCCCTGAGGAAATCGAGACGTTGGTCGAGCGGGACAATCATGGGAAAGTGGTCGCCCTGAATCTGCCCAAGAAGGCCGTCCTCATAGCGAACCACCAGGTGCGGAAGATGATCTGTAGTCCCACTGCAACCCTCACACGATGCGCTTCGCAGATCTATGCAGACTGGATGTACGCCTGGGTGCTAACCTATCTCATGGGTACGCACAGGGATGTGTTCATCGTGCTGAAGAAGAGCCTGAAGTGGCTCCCTGTCCTGGGTTGGGTGCGCCTCCATTCCCCCCTCTGTATTCCCTTTCCACGGTGCCTGATGTACAGCCACTTGTGGGCGCAGGGAATGCAATTCTACAACTTCATATTCCTCGCGCGTTCCTGGGCATCCGATCGCCTGCATCTGTCGAAGAGTCTGTCGTGGCTTGCCCGCCGTGCAGAAAAGGAGGACTCCCCGCTGACATTCATCCTGTACCCCGAGGGCACGCTTGTCAGCAAGGACACTAGACCAGTCAGCAAGAAGTACGCAGACAAGTTGGGCATTGTACGTCATGAAATGCGCGGACTGCAGTAATGCTGAAAACCCACGTCCCCAGCCCGATATGACGCACACGCTGCTGCCCCGCTCGACCGGCCTACACTACTCTCTGCGGTCGCTCGCCCCTCGTATACCGAGCTTGCAGCTCCTCGACATCACAATGGCTTATCCAGGCAAGTCCCGTAAAGGTGTCGCGCGTTCCCTAGGCTCATTTGATATGTCAGGCATTCCGTCTATGGAGTACGGGCAGGCTTATTACACGCTGCGCTCTATTTTCTGCGATGCCGTGCCGCCACCCGCGGTGCACATGCACATCCGGAAATTCGACGTCAACCACGAGGTCCCCATAGGGAATATCTCTTCAAGCAACCCGAATGTCCTGCCAAACGGCTCCGCGAAATCTGCGGTCGAGGTAGACATACCCGAGGTCGAGCGGGAAGCGTTCGAGCTCTGGTTGCGGAACTTATGGCGTGAGAAAGATAAGTTCATAGGCAGATTCCTCGAGACCGGCTCTCTCGATGCACCCACTGTGTCAGGAAAGCCCGTTGAAGTGGAGGTGCCGATCCAGCTGAGGCATCGGTACGAAGTTCTGGACGCGTTCTGCTTCTTTGTTCCTGCGGTGGTCGGGTGGGCGTGCTCGAAGCTGCGCTAAATTACCGCAGGATCGACGAGCAGACTTACGAAGATTACGACACGCTATCCCTACACGGACGGACTGGATGTACAATGTCGGATAATATATCCTGCAACTTGCAATGGTGTATATGTATTATGTGTCGGGCGCGTCGATAGAGTACTTTGCGGAGTAACTCGAGTGGAGGGGTGAAGGGCACGCCGGTCTGACGGTAGGACGTCCCGGAAGTGAGGAACAGGATGGCATACGAGCGGGCGCCCCGGGACGATCACTGGCCTGATGCCGCGGCTCGTTGCTCCTCGACCTTCTTCACGAGGTAGGTCGTCGTGTCCACGAAGCGGTCGACGCAGTTCGTGAGGCAGCTCTGCTCGCTCCTGGAGAAGCTGTAGGAGATCGAGCCGACGCATCTGGACAGTGCGGAGATTGCGACCGAGACACAGCGAGAAGGGGCGGCGGGGGGCGAGGCAGAGTAAACGGTGAGGAACAAGACAAATGGAGCGGCGGAGAAACGTACTTGTCCCAGCACATCTCCGTCAGCTTGTGCACTTCGGCTTGGACGCGACTCTGCGCTTGCTGGGTCTCGATGAACTGCTCGAGCTCCTTCTGCGGCGTCCGTCAATGATCCAGTCTCAAAAAGGCCCATGCAGCGGTACACACACGAGAGGCGGCGTCAAGACCAAGTTCAGAGAGGTCAGCCATATTAGAAATCTTTTTCTCAAAACCGACGGCGGCAGAGACTGGGAAAGGCTGAAGCGGAAGCTGCGACTGCGAGAAGGACAGTGGTGGCAGAACGTGACACGGTGTGCCGTTCCTGAAAAGCGGACCCGGCACGTGGCACACGCAGTGCATTTGGGAGTTGCAGTAGACGCCCGATCGGGTCGGAGTAGGAAGAACATTAGGCGCCCGTCAGTTAGAATGAACGAGCTGCGAAGGCGCTCCCTCTACGGACCTCGGGCTGCCGCAGGCCCCCTCGGCGGGCAGCCTGCAGGAGGCGGTGGGTTCATTCAACGTGTGCGCCTTGCGGCGGCGGGGTTTGTGGGTGAGCTCTCTTCCATGCAATGACGCTAGAACTTCCTGGACGCGGTGCGCATGTCCTATTCAGTACCACGGACCCTGACGCTTCGGCAGTGATCATGAGCTCGGCCAGACATGCTATCGGAGGCGCAGATAAATCCGGACGGAGCTCAGCTGCTCAATGACGGCTGCACAGGGCCGGTACCGCTACGGGACCACGACATGCGCCATCATGTCAAGACACAGCACAGTGGCCAGTACGTCCGAGGTCTATTCGGCGGCATAGAATGTATACCCGGTACGAAACATATGGCTGGGAAGCTCCTTGTTCTATTTCCAAAGACGTGCGAGCACACCATTCTAGTCCAAGGCCAGCCAGGGTGAGGGCTCCGAGAAGCAGTCCCACCTTTGTGCGACAGCACGCGACAACGCCTTGAACGCGTCGGATGGAAATTGGCCGCAGTGAGAGGAGAATCACCAGGTGTGCGCTAGCGCGGTCAGAAGGTCTCATAGAACGACGCCAAATGAGCAGAAAGACGCGTCCAGATACAGACTTGGGACCAATCGTCCTTGTCAAGAGAACGACGAGCCCCACGCTCGTCATCAGCGTTCATGTCCGTGGAGGCAGGCATACAACATACCTGCACCCTTTACATGTTTTGTACGTGAAGAACAATCTGGACGCGGCGGACGCTCCGGAAGACTTCCGCGCGAAGCAGATGGGCGCACAGGCCTGCCCAACATATGACACCATGGAGCTTTTGGATGCGCTGCGAGATCGATGAGAAGTGCAACATGGTGGTCAGTTATCGCCTGAAATGTCTCCCGCGATGCAAGGAGGGTTATCGGGCGATCACAGGTGTAGCGAGAAGTCATGCTACGCAGGTTCGCTGGTTCTGGCCGTCATACGGACTTTATTATGGCTGAGACCGTCGGAGTCTCGGAGAATACGCCAGGGGCAGCATAGTGTATCTGCGCATGTGTATGGCGGCTACGTCAACAATTAGGCAGGACGGGTGCACGAGTACAAGGAAGGCAGCAGGGGAACAACGAGCGCAGAAAGGTTACCGGGTGGACGCACAGTTGCCTAAAGCGGACAGCTGTTGGCTAGTGACTGGAAGATGCCGAGGGCATTGTACTCGGCGCAGAATTCTGCGATGCCCTGGAAATGATGCGAGCGAGGAGCAGAGATGGGGTTCTGGGCGAATATTTGCATCCGCGAACATGGTTGGGAGGGGGAGAGGCGCAGATGCTGGGCGCTGCGTGCGAAGATCGAGCGGGAGATCTTGGGCCATCTGCCATCAGCCACCGCAACGCCACGAGCTCCTCGCGCCCTCCGGAGTCCGTTCTCGTTTTTTTCATTATGCTCTGGCCTGCGCTCATGTGGTAAACGACAGCGACTTCTTGCCCTCCATTTCCCGTGCCTTGTCTTCATTCTTGTGTTGATTGATTCAACGTTGCCTGGTTCCAACGTATCCTTTTGGGATACACCTCGGTCGTTTTCTCCCCCTCGGGTTTCCCGCGCCATTCTTGGACCCCTCGTCGCGCCCAAATCGATCGTCCAAGGGCTGATGAGTATCGGACAAAGATTCTTCTCATCCTCTTGTTACACGTGAGATCCTCCCAAGATTCGAGAAGACCCGTCTCATGCGTCCCAGCGATAAAAGGCACTCCTCCTCCGCAATTCGGCTTTGACACCTCGTGCTGGGAGGGTCAGTAGTTCCGTAATTGCCTCGCGCACTTGCTCTTTCTCCTCTTCATGGCGTCATCCAGCTCGTTAGAACAACGTTACGCCTCCAACATCCAGGGATGGAACATCCAGCAGGTCAACACGCCGTAAGCGCCTTTCCCGTCCCTTTGTCCGTCGGAGGTGCTGAACCTCTGCCAGTCCACAGTACCTAGGCAGGAAAACGCTGCCTATCAAGCGTGCAGACGCCGAACCCTTGACGAGAGAGGATCTTCAGTACGACCTGCTGTACTACATCTTCACCGACCACACCAAGGCTTTCGTCGACTACCTCGCCCCCAACCGCCCGGTCGTGAATTTCTGTGACCTGTATGTCAACGCGCTGTACAACTCGCCGAAGTGCTCCAAGGTGCTCAAGGACAAGATGGTTGAAACACCGGCCTTCGCTATCGAGTTTGCCAAGATCGCACTCTTGACCAACGTAGGAAGGATCAACACCACCATGGCATGTGAGTATCCCTGTCCCACAAATTCCCCTCGTTGTGTATGCGGTCGTTGACGTCCTGCAGTCTTTCCAGAGATGAAAACTGCTCTTCGGAGCTACCATCCGGTTCCCTCCTTGCAGAAGACCGATGGGAACCTTCAAGACGCTCCTCGGATCAAGAACTGCCTGAAGGCGGCGCTATTGCCTTTTGAATTCAAGACGCCCCCTCCCTCATCACCGGCTGAGATTCTGGAAAAGGCTGTACGTGCACGCAGTCTCCTGGCGCCGACAGAAATTTTAACCGCTGTTTACAGCGGGCGGGACAAATTCCCCCAACCAGCGTCGTCAACCTAATCTTCGTGCTGTCTAATTCTAACCATGCAATGGTACGCTTCTTTTTAGACGATGCTGGCCGGTGTCTTACGGTCTGCCACAAATATAGACGGTGGCGCAAAAGCACTTCGACCCGCCGGTGGAATTTCTCGACCTGTTCCTGCCCATCAATCTGTCGTCGGCGTCCCGGGCCCGGGTATTCCTGTGGCTCATGTTCCACTATCTCTCAGGACCCGACAGGCCGAACCCATTCGACGACGACTACTCGAGGGCGAACCCTGGTAGGGTCCCGCGGATGCGGCCTCTGACACGCGAGGAGCAGGCCGAGGAGAACGTTGACCCGCCGGAAGAGGTTGAGTGGGGCAAAAGGATGAGCGCGACCCGCAGCAAGTTCTTGCGGGAGCTTGTGGATGAGATGGAGCAGGAGAAGCGGCGTAAGAAGATGAACCCTCCCCTCCCTCCACCTCCTGCACCCTCGACACCCTACAGCGGTGAGTCCGTGTGATCGGAAAAAAATTCTGGGCAGGGGGAACGGTTGGCTGATGAGCTGGTGCAGCACAGGAAATGGCGGCGTTCCGACAGGCCCGGGCGCAGCGGCACGCTGCGTCCGACGGCGCGGGGAGCAGGGGCTCATCACATTCCCATGAGACTCGCCCTCACGCACACACCAGTCATGAGTCGAGTTCCCGTCCCGTCCCCCACCTCGAGCCATTCGTAGGTGAGCATTGCTGATACACGCCGCCCATCAGTGGCCGAGGCCTGACTCTGTATAGGTGATACGTCCGGCGAGGATCCGAACCAGGAACGCAGCATGCTTCAGCGTAAGCAAGCACGCCCTCCTGCGTAGTCCGCACTAACTAGTAGGGCTGCTTTGCAGAGGCGTGGCACGTCGTCAACAGCACCGACCCACTGGAAGACTCGGACAAGGAGGAGGATGAGCATGTCCGTCTCGAATATAGTGCGTCATATTTCCCTCGTCACAGCCACGGCCCTCGCTGCATCACCCTTCCTCCGGGAAACTGGCCCTGATCCACCGTGCTGACATTCCCCTAATCTGCAGGCCGTCGCTTACGGGTGTTGGCTCGCCTGCGTGGCAAGGAACCGACGCCAGAGCCAGAACCCCAGCCTGGGAGCAGTACCCAGGAAGGTCAAGGGCAGCCGACCGGCAGACTCCAGCATGTGCAGTCCTGGCGTTGAGCGTAGTCGACCTGGTTCTCCCTTTCTCCTTTCTCGCTTGGTAGGTCCCCGTACGTCCGCTTTGATCCCCCTTTAGACTCACCTTTACCAAATAGGGCCTATGGCACCCGTTGAGCGGTGCGGTTGCTTTCTGCTGATATCACGCTGTCCGTCCGACGTCGACACCTGTCTCTCTCTTGTCCTACTAGTACTGTCTAGCCAACGTATCAACATACTCCATATTCCCACTATATCAGTATCTTAGGTTAATGTTAACATGCACTCCCTAATCATCTATCATGTATTCTCTCGCTAGCACTTCCCAAAAATATCTAGATGCACCTACCAAATGTCCCCGAAGCCCTTGACGGGCCCGAACACGTCAACAAGTGGCCGTTGTACGTCATGCAGCTGCGCTTTCGTTCCATAAGATTTTTATTGGTTAGGGAGCGATGCGGGCACAGCCCAGCCATCGTCCTGGGCTGCGGCGATACTGGTGCAGATACATCTGGTAGCTACGATGGCAAGGAGTGTGAGAGGTGTTGGTACGGATGAGTGCTAGGAGGAGACCAGCTCCGAGACGTTGACACGGTACGTGTGGCCATGGATGGCTGAACCGCTGTGCTGCGCAGGTAGCAAGAGGCGTGGTTCGCCCGGGCAGGCGCAGCCCGCCTCGAGCTCCCCACGCCGCCTCAGAGAACGCCAGCGTCATCGTACAACACCCCCGAAAGCTGGGTTCCCAAACCGGTAAGGCAGGAACGAAAAACAAGAGAGGTCTAGATGGGACCAAGATGGGCTGTGGAGCTTTGGGAAGGGGTAAAGGTGAAAAGTAGGGAAACAAGGGGGTTCTGGAGAATAAGAATACAAGCAGCATCCGTTGCCAACCGTCCACGGTATGAGACATTACGTTACGACGAGGATCTGGAGAAGGAGAGGACCGGGCCGGAGTCGTTCTGTGGGTATCCGTAGCTGGCGCATCAGAACGCGCCGGGGACTTGAAGGATCGGGTGCGAGAACCCGACGCGCTCCCGCTGCGGCAGTTCGGGCGGCGCGCTGTGCCTGCGGCTCTTGCGCTCGGTATCGTCCTCGCGCTCGATCTCGCCAGGGGCGGGGACCGCAATTTGAGGAGGAAGCGTGCGACGGCGGAGCCGCGTGAGCATTTGGCGCGCGGTGCGCTCGCGCGAGGCGTTGAACGCGAGGAGGTTCATTTCTGTGAGCTCCACCGGAGACGACGAAGCGGTGCGCGGGACAACGGTAGTCGTGACCTGCAGCTTCGGGGCCAAGGGGGAGCGCGGAGAAACAGGAGGGAGACAAGGCGTGGGCTGAGCGATCTCTACCGCAGGCTCCTCGGGGGCAGCTCGAGTAGGGAACCGCAGACGACCGACAGCGCTGGGAAGAGCGGGTCGAGGCTTCGGCAGCACCGGCTCGGCCTCCGCCTGGGGCGCGGGGTGCTCTACGCGTGCAGAGGTGCGCAGGAAAGAAGGCAGACGCATGGAGGGACCTGCGGGGGCCTCGCGCTTGGGCCCGGCGACGTGCCCGTTGGAGCTCAGACGAGCGGTGATTTGATCGAGGGAAGGGAGTGCTTTCTGCGTGGCCGAGGGCTTGTTAGGAGCAGACTTGTATGGCGCCTTAGGGTGCACATCCCTGGGAAGGCGGAAGTCTACCTGCTCAACCCAGGGTTGGCAGGTCGGGGCAACCGGTTTGCCATGCTGCAGCGCCTCGAACACCTCCAAAGGCGAGGCGAGGCCAGGAGAAGGCA
Organism: Trametes cingulata; assembly: GCA_022385765.1. Classification (NCBI taxonomy): domain Eukaryota; kingdom Fungi; phylum Basidiomycota; class Agaricomycetes; order Polyporales; family Polyporaceae; genus Trametes; species Trametes cingulata. The sequence goes on along the minus strand of MU277982.1, from coordinate 2,027,339 downwards.
GGGAGTAGTGGAAGACCGCGGGCGACTCGGGAGGAGTGACCGGAGTGAAGGTAGCAGAAGGAGAGGGCGGCGCTTGCACTTTAGACAAGAACAGAGCACGCCGTTCCACTGTGGCAACAACACGGGGTTAGCGCAAGGGGGCAGCTGGCACATCGTGGACGATACGCACTCTGCTTGTTCCGGTGAACTTTGAGCGCAATCTCCTTGCGGAGATCTGTGGTCTTCTTGCTTCCCAGCGCCGCATTTCTCTCCCGGGTGGCTTGGAGGAGGGCTTCGAATCTCTCCCTCTCGAGACCCTTGCCTGTGACGGGCGCGTCCTTGGGCCGCAGGGGGGACAGCTGCTTTGGAGTGACCACAGCCGGGGGCGGCGGGGAGAGCAGCGTGGGGCGGAAGCTGTCTTGATCGTCGCTGAGGAAGGAGCACTGAGAGAAGGGGGAGAATGGCTCAGGCGTAGGCTCCTCGGGGGACGCGAGGGAGATGGAGATCTCTGGGACGGGCGAGAGAGCGAGAGGCATGGTGACGCGAGGCGACGTGGACGAGACGAGGGGGAGGGGGATTGCTGCTTGTTTGAAGGAATTAAGACGCGCAGGCGACCAGCACCAGTGAACACTTGTGCAGGATGTGCACCGGTAGGAAGGCCGGGGGCAAGAGTATGTTAAGGGGAAGGAAAGAAAGCCCAGAAAGCTGGCACCGCAGGAACCCAGAAGAGAAGATGAAGGAAAGAGAGAAAGCTGAGGAGGAGGAGGGGGTGGACTTGGCGGAGGATGTGGACGGCTGATGGTGAATCAGCGACTTTCATCTCATCTGCGCTCGCCATCCACCCGGCACAGCTTGCTCGAATCCATCATCTCCCCAGCCCGTCCCATCGGTCTCACCCCCGCCCCTCCTCCTTCCTCCATCTCGTCCTGGCAACCGCCTCCGAGCTTCGCACCAGCCCAGCCCAGCGCATTATTTATGCTTATGGCCTTGGGTCCCGCCCCGGCGCGATCCAGTCCGCTGCTGCTGCGCATGCATGTCCCGCTCTCCTCATTGCCCTCGGACTAGACTCGCTTAGCACCACCACTGCGGTGGCGGATCCAGCCACACTCACCGCTCCCTTTAGTCGTGACGTGGCCAGCTTCTCAGGACTCGGCGTAACTGCTGTCATACGATTGCGCTGGCACACTGCTGGCACTCGATTGCGCAACGTCGGTCTCGGAGTTCTGAACCAGAATAACACCCTGCTCTGACGCCGCCCGCAGGTCTCTGCATCAGGGCCGATGGGCTCAGTCGCGCTCTGATCCTGGTCTGATATCTACACCCTCTCCTTGTACTCACAGACGTCACGGACATAATGCGGCATATGCAAGCCAAACCTGGAACAGCTGCTGTTGCGATCGTTTCCGTCGCCAGGGCCGCACGGGAAGCAGTCCGTCTGCTGGATGTTGACGACGACAACGCCAAGCCTAGATCGGCTGCGGCCTTACAGGAAGAGTTCTTGTATAATCTACATACAACAAGCAATACACACCGTCCCACGCAGTACAAGGCTGCATTTTGAACTCTAGCCACCCGTCCATCGTCTACAAGCCCTCTACCTTGGCCGCCTCCGCGAGCTTCTGGCGGAAGAGCTGCTCGGCCTCTACCCAAACGCGAGCGCTCTTGCGGTCGGGCAGCTCCAGCAGTGACGGCAATAGATTCGCGCTGAACTGTTCTGACGCCTCCCTCGGGAGCAACGTGGGTAGGTGATCGATAGAGATGACCGACAGCGGAGGGTTACCCTCACTAGCAAAGGTGCGTGTGAGCAACTCTATGACCTTACGGCAGAGCAGACGTCTACTCACCCGACCTCGACCGGGACAGTCGGCTTCGAGAAGGTCGTGTTGATGTTGTATATAGGAATCGGGTTGTGAGGGTTGGTCGTGTCGCAACTGACGTCGACCACCACCCGCAGTCGCCTATCCTTCCCCGCAGCAGCAATCTGCTCCTGCGTCAGGAAGGGCGGGATTGGTGAGCTCAGGTAGATGCAGTTGACGAAGACGTCGACGTCAAGGATCTCCTGGAATGGACCGCCCTTGGCCGTCTCGGCCATGTCCCACTTCAAGATGTCGTCCCTGCAAGGATGTCAGAACACTGCACCGCGACATTGACAGCGTGTACTACGTACTCCTCAACGCCGACCTTGCGGAACAGGTCGACAGCGCCACGGCCGCACCGACCGAGCGCGCCGATCACGAGGACCTTCAGGCCCTTCCCGCTACCGCCGAGCTCGGCCTTGACGGACTCGACCATCGCGTTCTCGTTCTCATACGGCTCGAGTTGGCCAAGAACCTGACCCCTCCGCTCCGCGGCGAGTGCGAGCGCGCCTGCGGCCGCCCCGGCGAAGCCTGCATGGTATCCAAAGGCCGCGACGCGACGGCCCTGCTCGTCGGTCAAGAACTCGAGGTCGTAGAGCGTTCCGCCGCCGCGGTGGAAGCGGGAGAGCACCTTGGACCAACCCGCTTGTTGCTTGTAGCAGTGCGCGAACTGGATGTGTGTGTGAGGGATGGGGTCGTCTGACTCGGGCAGCTCCTTGAGACCAATGATCGGGATGTCCTTGGGGGCATTGGGCCATGAATTGTGCTCGACGAGCTTACATCCTACACTGGATTCGGTGTGAGGCCAACCACCCACAAAAGGGAGAGTTCCGGAAAACTCACGCCTCGTACTCTTCGTCCTTGAATATCCTCTGGCTGTCGCGCTCGACGAAGATCTCGAAACCAGCATCGATGAGCTGCTTGGCAGTCGTAGGCGTGATCGCCGTACGCCGTTCAAACTGCTTCTTTTCGCAACGAAGCCACAGGGACTGCTTGGCCATGGTGATGGTAGATGCGAGTCGGCGTTCTAAGGGACGTACGTGTAGAGAGGCCGCTTTATGGTGGTTTTGCTGAACCTGGGGCAGTCACAATGACTCTGCTTAAATCATGGTTCACGTGACGCGATTAGATTGTGTGCGATCGAGCATCGAGATCTGGCTTCATCGCGTCGCGTCCCCGGAAAGCGCTGCTCCAGCCACACTTTACCCGCATACACCGTCCAGGAAGCAGGTCAATACCTCAAGTACCACTAGACATGCCTGGTCGGGTCAAGAAACGCTCGCCGTTGAAGGCGCCGGGTGCGCAAGTCAGACTTTCTGTGCTTCAGTCCATAGCTGACTGTCAGAGCAGAAAGACCGTACATTGCCCTTGGACTTGAGGGATCTGCGAATAAGCTCGGCGCGGGCATCATCAAGCACTCTCCGGACAGCTCGACAGATGTGCTTTCCAACGTCAGGCATACCTACATCACACCCCCAGGCGAAGGGTTCCTCCCTCGCGACACTGCGCAGCACCATCGCGAGTGGGCTCTCACCGTAATCAATGATGCCTTGAGCAAAGCTGGCGTGTCCCTGCACGATATCGATTGCATCTGCTTCACAAAAGGTTCGAACCAGTCGTATTCAATCTGTGATGATGTTAACAGTTATTGTAGGTCCCGGGATGGGCGCACCATTAGTATCTGTCGCGCTTGTCGCCCGTACGTTGTCCCTTCTATACAACAAGCCTCTGGTTGGTGTAAATCACTGTGTGGGCCGTACGTATTTCGGTCAGCCCGCCGACATTTTGACTCAAACGGCCTGCCTCAGATATCGAGATGGGCCGACAGGTGACTGGGGCGCAGAACCCAGTGGTGCTATACGTCTCAGGGGGGAATACGCAAGTCATCGCCTACTCGCAGCAATGTTACCGTATCTTCGGGGAGACACTCGACATCGCTGTTGGGAACTGCCTGGACCGCTTCGCTCGGGTCATCAATCTCAGCAACGATCCCAGCCCCGGGTACAATATCGAGCAAGAGGCCAAGAAGTACGTTCGCAGTCGAGAGCATCTCCGACGAGTCACACTGATATGTGGCGCAGGGGAAAGCGATTGCTCCCTCTACCGTACACGACCAAGGGAATGGACATCAGTTTGTCAGGTATTCTGACCTCAACGGAGGCCTACACCCTCGACAAGCGATTCCGGCCAAACGGGCCTACCGAAGGAGACAGTGAAGACATAATCACGCCGCAAGACCTGTGCTTCTCTCTTCAAGAAACCGTTTTTGCCATGCTGGTCGAGATCACAGAGCGGGCCATGGCCCATATCGGCAGCAAGGAAGTGCTTATCGTAGGTGGCGTAGGCTGTGAGTGTACCGCCAATCCGTGCCCACAGTCGCCGAATCCGGGACGAGGATCCCCCTATGCTGACTGCGCCTCCCACAGGCAATGAGCGGCTGCAGGAGATGATGGGCGTCATGGCGAGGGAGCGCGGAGGGAACGTCTTCGCCACTGATGAGCGGTACGAGGCTGACACCTGTCAAAATGCATCGCTTCTCCGTTCACAGGCGGCTTTTATCCTCTTCCAGGTTTTGTATCGACAACGGCATCATGATTGCCCAAGCTGGCCTTCTCAGCTACCGGATGGGGTACGAGACGCCTTTGGCGAAGAGTACATGTACACAGCGGTATGTGCTAGTCCCCTGCGTACAGGCAGAGTTCTGAACGTTGTAACGCAGCTTCCGAACGGATCAGGTCCATGTTGCGTGGAGAGCGTGAAGTTCGAACGGTGGGGTAAATTGTTGTACACTACCCTGTATCGGTACGTGATGATTGTACTTGAGCTGGATCTCCCTTGCTATAGCGAACTACGCGAATCGCCACATTCATCGTCCTCCACAGAAATGTGTGATCTACCCTAGCTCTGTGGTGTCCTGTTCCTGTCGGTATCGGCGGTCAAGAGAAACAAAAACGTAGCTTACAGTCCACAGCGATCCGGCGCGCATATCAGGACATCCAGGGGGCCAAGTGTTACCTGAGTAATCACGCCGCAGCGACATTTCCCTCCACGAGCTTCCACCCTTCAGGATCCGACACCTCCATCTCCGCGCGGAGTTTCTCGAAGACATCCCACCACCATTGGTTTACGACGGCGTACTGAGGGTTGCCCGCTCCCGGCCGGTTCTTCCACGGCTTGTCGTGCAAGATGTAGTGAACGCAGCGGACTTCCTCATCGCGCCAGAGGTCAGGGTGGATGTCGCGCAGCGTCTTAAGGGCGTTGTAACACCACGGCAGTGGCCTCCAGCGGCCCTTGAAGTGCTCCGCTAGGAGGTCTTGATCGGGGAAGGAGAAGGTCGGAACGAGCGGCGACTCCTCAAGGAAGTTACGCAGGCTGCTGAAGACTTCTAGTGACGGATGAAGGATGACTACGCCGCTATTGAGTTGGTTGTAGGGACGGGGACTTGTCTCGGTAATACGCGGCGGAGATACGAGACCCTCAGGGTGCGTAACTGCTGAGTGGGGGCAGTTCTCGGGGGTCCTGTATTGTCCATGAGCATATATGACGGGAAGCTTGGTTCGCGGGCGCCTCACCAATCCTTCGGATAGTGGTCTAGTTTGCGGGGGTTGCATGCGCATACGTGGACAGCGGCTATGTGGTCTGGAGGGAGGTCGAGGTCCATGAGCTCATCCATGTTGCGCCTTACGACCATATCGGCGTCCAACATGACCAGACGCTGTGGATTGCCGTCAGCTGACGGATACCAGAGCATACGACTAAAAGCTACAAACATCATATTCCACGAGCTCGAACACCCTGCGGCAGGGTCAGCCTACTGAACGTGCTGCCACCAGAATTCACATTACGTACCGAAGCTTGGTCCAGGTCTCGGCAAACCTGATATCATGGGCCGCGAGCTGGTGTAGGCCATCCCTTGGGTATAGTGGATCCACGTCCCTGATATCGATGCCTCTTCGTATGACGACATCCCGTACTTCTTGCGGCAGCGCGGGGGTGGCCATCACGACCAGAGGGTATTTCGAACCTGCATCTACGAGAGACTTGTGTAGCACGAGCAGACCCGGGAGGTAGTCCTTTGTCGTGAGCAAGGCGAGGTATGCGCGGCGGGACATAGTGCGCGGCTGCTACTGGGCACTCGGGAAACCGGGCAGATTGAGTATGGGGAGGCTGAGAACGGAGAAGGAGTCCGTCTTATAGCTGACTGAGCAGCTGCCGCAGACTACGGCCGAGCATTCAAGTCAGCATCCCGTGTACGGTGGTTGCAGCTGCGACATTTAGTGTTATCGATCGCCATAGCCCATCATGCATGGTATGGATGATCCAGCTGGAGTAGGTCCGTCAGTGTTGTGCAATATGCCCCGAGCGCCCAGTCTCATCACTTGAGTGAGCCTCATGCACGCTTAGCGCTAGACGTTGAAATGTCGGGGAAGGTCCCAGAAGAGGAGGTAAGGTCACCGAACGCGGTTGTCACCCGCAAACACAGGTAGTCGCCGGCCATGCAGAGTTCATCTTAGGGGCCGCCCATGTTGTTGATCAACTGTACCTAGGCGGCGTAGCGACTCAGGGTGGTCCAGGAGGCGCACATTTACACATGTCAGTCCTGGGTGGGCATCTCATGCGCATAGCATTGGCATGGTCATACAGAGGCGTCGTGTGGCGAAGAGAGAAGAATAATGCGACAACAAATGAGAACACCGAGAGCAATCTACCGCAGGCGGCTGAGGAACCCACTATGTCAACCGGGTTCACTTAATGGATGGTGACTGCACGTACCGAGCCTCACGCTCACTCTCCAGGAGAGCCAGGATGTCCTTCTCGCGGACGGGGCCCTTCACGTTACGGATGATCGTCCGGCTGGGATCATCCATGAACTCGACGCGGACCTGCGTGACACCACCACGGGAGCCAGTGCGCCCAAGGACCTGTTTCAAGACACGAATGTGCGTGAGCCTTTGTCAGGACTTGCACCTGCGGATGGATAAGTGAGGCTATTGACCTTGATGACGGTAGCGAGCTTAACGGGGGCTTTTGAGGAGTCCTGTTCCAGGCGTCAGTTCAGAGCTCGTCTGCATCGTCTGGACATAACTGCTCACCATTTTTGCTGGTGGGGAGGCCGAGGGCGAAGCTGGCGATAGTTTTGCGGGTCGGTGTACTGGGTAGAAAAATAAGGTTCACGTTCTGAGAAGAGTTCAGCCCCGCCGGCAGTTGCCGGTCGCGGCACCCCCACCAGGCTCCTACCTAGTTCCGGGACCACCTACCGGAAACCGGCACGCTTGCTGCGGCCACGGTCCGCACGAATCACGATTGCCTGGCAAGAGCGTCTACCAAGCGTCTACACAGCCACGCCCAAATGGAAGGAAGCCCTACGGGAGGGCGAGCATTACGATGGGTTCAAGGTATCAATACAAGAGTAGTGTGCGTAAATAGGGAAGTTGTAGTATAATGCACACGCAGCCCGGAGAGATTGATCATGACTGAGCTTTGACCTCCTTCTCGGCAAGCTGATCTGCAAGGAGTGACTTGGCTCGCCTCTCAGTAGCTTTGCCCCTCAAGACGTTTTCGATGTAGAACTCGCCCGCCTGTGGCGTCAAGCATGTGAGATACTGGAGAAACATGCGATATTCGGAGACTGACCTTGTAGCTGCTGCGAACAAGCGGACCGCTGGCGACATACAGGAAGCCCATGTCCTCTGCAATTTGCTTCCACCGACCGAACTCGGCCGGCTCGACGTAACGGTCCACCTTCATGTGCCGCTTGGTCGGCCGCATGTACTGGCCAAAGGTGACAACATCCACGTCAGCTTTACGTAGTTCTGCAATCGTAGATGGCGTCGTCAGTAGCGCTCATATGCGTATAACTTCCGAGAGCGGAGTCTGACCTCGGAGGGCGTGCATAACTTGATCCTCGTTTTCACCGACACCTAGCATCATGCTGGTCTTTGTGACGCGAACACCATCTTGCTTGGCTCGTTCGAGTACTGCGAGACTCTGCCTGAACGTGGCTCGGCGGTCCCGGACGTAAGGCGTGAGTTCCTCAGTTGTTTCGACATTATGCGCATAGACGTCCAAGCCCGACTTCGCCACGATCGAGACGTGCTCCAAATTTCCCGCGAAATCTCCTGTGAGTGCTTCCACCAGGATGTGCGGGGCCCTGAAAGGAAGGATCAGTCCATGCTCCGAGTGCGGAATGTGTGCACACGAACTTCTGCTTGATCTTCATAATTGTCTCAGCAAAGTGATGGGCACCGCCGTCAGCGAGATCTAGGGAAGTTGTTAGAGATAGTTGCATCCACCAAAACATCAGTTGCATTACCATCCCGGTCAACACTGGTCAACACAATATAGCCCAGACCCCAGCGGCTGATGGCCTCAGCAGTATTCTCCGGCTCATGGGGGTCCAGCGGGGGCGGTGTTCTGGATGTTTTGACGGAGCAAAACCGACACCCTCGAGTACATGTGTCGCCCATGAGCTACACACCACTATCAACAACCCAGCTGAAACGCGGAAGTAGAACACCACGCACCATAATCGTAGCGGTAGCTCCCCTCTTCCCTTCAGCCTCCGTAGCGCCCTCCTTCCCACCCCAGCAATCCCCGATATTAGGGCATCGTGCCTCTTCACATACGGTATGCAGGTTGAGCCCTCGCAGGTCCTTCTTGATCTTGGAGAAGGAAGCGCCCTTGGGGATAGTAGTCTTCAGGTACGATGGCAGCCGGGGTCTGCAGCAGCACTTCTGTCAGCTCCGGGCTGTTTCATGTACACGACTTCGCTGCACTTACGCAGTCGTGTTCCCTAACACGACCCTCTCAGGAACCCTGTCCGCGATGAAGTCGTCTAGGGAAGGGCCATCCTCGAGTGTCTGACGGAAGTTGGGCTTGGACGAAGATGGGGTTGCCAGCGACCGGACATGCGCGCGCACAGCACGAGCAGTACGGAAAGCCGACTTGACCTGCGATGTAGACAGAGACATGGCGAGGAAGGCCGATCCCAACGTCCGAGAGCAAAAGAGATGGTCCGAGGTACACAGGGAGACGGCGGGGTGAGTCGAGCGGCTCGAGCCACCTCGCTAAGCCGTAGCCGCCGGCATGCCCATGATTGGTTATAGGCGCGCCCGATCGAGCAAGACGCGCCGGCGCGGTGAGCCGTCTGCCACAACGCCTCACCGTCTTCTCCTGCCGCCGCAGCTAGCGGACTCCTTCTGGTCCGCAATGAACGCTCTTTCACGCCGAGAGGAGGAGACGCTCCTGAAGAAGACGAAGGAGCATGCGCTGAAGGAGTGCGACCCTATCGTGAAAGGTGAGGCTATTCTCCTCGCCTGAATACCCAGCAACATTCGCTGAATGCGCCTGGCAGAGTTCGCCCAGTGCGCGGAGGGGCGTACATTCTCTGTTGCCTGGGAATGCAGAGGCAAATATAAGGCAGTACAAGACTGCATGCTGCAATAGTACGTACTAGCTTACAGTCATTTAGCGAGGGAGCCTCACAGGCAGGACTACAGTACAGGACCGGAAGCTATGGCGACAGTACGCGCTGAGTACCTCCGATTGCGGAACGAGCAACAGCATAACGCGAATCCCAACCCTTCGTGACCGCGTACCGCTACTAAATTTCGTAACAAACGTCACCCACGACATCCAGCACCCTGTAGCTTGATCAGTGGCATGTGTTGCCGCTACCTCACTTTTTGCTAGGCCAGCGTTCTGGAAATGGCAGAGATAGGCTTTGGTCCACGGTGCCGCGTGGTCAATATGAGGACTTGAAGAACGCAGGAGCTCCAAGTGCAAGCATAATGACTGAATTCAAAGCAGGAAGGATCGTAGAATACATCCAGGAATAGATTAAAAAGACACTGCGAATGACCACTACTTCTTCCCAGCAGCGGCAAGCCACTGCTGCCGCAAGGCCATCAGGGACGTGATGAGACTACGACCGGCATTAGCACGGGTCCGGCAGTATATGTACGGAGACGTACCCGAAGAGACCAAGGACGCCGTCGTTAAGGTTCACCAAGCCGATATTTGTCGCCGGGATCCAGACATCGAGGAGGTCGATGATGAACTGGTAGCGAACGGCCTCGCGCGCGACTTGGAGGTCATGAAGCTTGAGGTCACGCTCTGCCTCCAGGCTCTTCTCAGCCCAAGTTTGGCTCTGCAACTTCTTGACTTCGTTGGCCAACCTGCCGGCCTGTATTAACGCGTATGAGAAGTATTCTGAGCACAAGGAACGCCTTGGCCGACCTTCAGCAGACCATGAGCAATGCTGAACACAATTCCGGAGAACCAGAACTGCATGACACGCTTGTTCAGCTTCTGTGCCGTTGACGGCAACAAATTGTAGAACTTGATGTTGTGGGCCTGGACGAAATCATCTGAACAACACTGTCATCGCTGACCATGGCAGTAATTCGCGTACCCAGACTATGTTATCCAAGAACAGGTAGCCGAAGTACCCCAGGTGCCTGCCAATCAGAGTGACGCGCTCCCCTGTCTCGCCGGGAGCCGCGATAGCGCGGAGGGCGGCCTGCGCGTTCTCCATGAACTTGCCCAGGCGCAGGACTGAACGCACGTCTGCATCAGTATGCCACTCTAGCCCCGCAGGAGGCTACCACTCACGCTTCCGGCCCAGCGCAAGGTGCGACTTCAACGCGTCCCATCTCGCAGCCTGAATCTTGTACCCGCGCGAGAGGAGCAGCCAAGCAAAGAAACGCGCAAAGTATTGGAGGGCGCGGTAGAGCTGCACAATGCCATTGAGCACTTCGGGTCGGTCGAGCTGTTCAAGGTCGGGTAGTAGGATGAGGTCATACCTTGTCCCTTCCGATGGTCGTGTTGAGGACACGGATCGACTGCGAGGTCACCGGATGGAGGACGACTTGGGACGCGATGCTTGCCATGCTGCTCGTGTGCAGAGTGAGGTGGTTGTCGAGAGGTGAAAGGAGCTACGCGCAGAGGGCGGCTTCCCCATGTCGCGCGCATCTGGGGTAAGATAGACACCGACCAAATCACGTGTAATCCGTGCTATCCCTCTTGTGATACTCCGTCGAGCTTTTGCGATGACCGTGGTCGCTCGCGGTCGTCGCGAGCGTGGGCGCATCGAGCAGCGCATCTGACCTCCGAATGCAAGCCGAAACGCTGCTCGAATGCAGCGCGTCGGACGCGGGAGGGCGAGGCGGACGCGTGCAGCGACGATGACGGAGGAAATCGGGCGATGGATCGGGACTAGGCGGCAACGGTGTACGTTCCGCCAGCGTCGCCTTCGTACAATTCGTCACTGTTCTACGCGCTGCTGAAGCTCTGAGAGCTGCCCTCCGCATCTTGTTTTCCCCTCGCGCTTCCCTTTGTCGTTAAAATGGCTGGAATTCGTCTCGCTCGTGCCGCCTTCGTGAGTCTCGGGCGGAATGCTGTCACAGAAGGACCGTATACTCATGTGATTGCTTTGGGCCCGCCCCGCCCGCGCCATACGTATCTGCAGCTCGAGTCCTCGCGCGTCCCTGCAACGCGTCTGTTCTCCTCTTCATCGATCGCCATGGTCAGTGAACGCGCATATGCACAGCTGGGCTCCTTTGGACTGATTGGAACGTATGACGTACAGGAGCAGAAGTACCGTATCGAGCGAGACACCTTCGGTGAGCTCCAGGTGCCCGCAGACCGCTATTGGGGAGCGCAGACGCAGCGGTGCGTAGATGATCAATAGCTATATGCTCTCTATTGTAACTCTAGCGTGCCCTATAGGTCGCTGCAGAACTTCGACATCGGTGGTCCCGCTGAGCGCCTCCCGGAGCCCCTCATCAAGGCTTTCGGTGTGTTGAAGAAGGCCGCTTCGATCGTGAACGTTGGATATGGCCTGGACCCCAAGGTTGGCGAGGCGATCCAGCAGGCTGCTGATGAGGTGCGTTGCAGGGCTTGTAGCAGATGCGCTGGGTTGCTCACGAACAAGCGTATAGGTCATCTCTGGCAAGCTGATGGCGGAGTTCCCTCTTGTTGTCTTCCAAACTGGCAGTGGTACTCAGAGCAACATGAACGTCAACGAGGTGCGCGGGGTGTCGGTGTTTGCGTGTAACGTCGCATATTGACCGCATACAGGTGATCTCGAACCGTGCCATCGAACTCCTTGGCGGTGAGCGCGGCTCGAAGAAGCCCGTGCACCCCAACGACCATGTCAACATGAGCCAGAGCAGCAATGACACGTACGTTGCTCAGGCATTGGATGTCGAATGGATGGAGTGACACTAGAGCAGCTTCCCCACCGCGATGCACGTCGCTGCTGTGACCGAAATCCACCGTTCCCTCCTTCCCGCCCTCACCGAGCTCCGTGACGCCCTCGATGCGAAGGCAAAGGAGTTCGATCACATCATCAAGATTGGCCGTACGCATTTGCAGGTAGAGTACCACTCGCAGATAGAAGTCGACGCGGCGGCTGACCCAACGCGCACTAGGATGCCACTCCCCTCACTCTCGGCCAGGAGTTCAGCGGCTACGTTCAGCAGCTGACGAACGGCATCGAGCGCATCAAGGACACCCTGCCGCGCCTCAGCCTCCTCGCGCAGGGTGGTACCGCCGTGGGCACTGTACGTATCTCCCGTGCGAGGCGCCTATCGGGCCCGCTGACATGCGTTCCAGGGCTTGAACACCAAGAAGGGCTTCGATGTCAAGGTGGCTGCTGAGATCTCGAAGCTTACCGGTATTGAGTTCAAGACTGCTCCGAACAAGGCAAGTCATCAGCCAGGTTCGACTGCAGCAGTCATTCTGACATAGCCTCTGTTCGCAGTTCGAGGCTCTCGCCGCGCACGACGCACTCGTCGAGGCGCACGGTGCCCTGAACACCGTGGCGTGCTCCTTGATGAAGATCGCCAACGATATCCGCTACCTCGGTTCTGGCCCCCGTTGTGGCCTCGGCGAGCTTCAGCTTCCGGAGAACGAGCCTGGTAGCAGTATTATGCCTGGAAAGGTCAACCCCACCCAGTGTGAGGCTATGACCATGGTGTGCGCTCAGGTCATGGGCAACCAGACTGTTGTTAGCATTGCGGGCGCTAGCGGCCAGTTTGAGGTCCGTACACTGCCAACTTCCCACATACGAGAACAAGACTTACATGTGCACAGCTGAATGTCTTCAAGCCCGTGATCATCAAGAACGTACTCCAGAGCATTCGCTTGCTCGCGGATGGTGTGTTCCTTGTTTTCGTTCCGTCGCACTTGGCGCTAAAGACCGTCATAGCTTCGCGTTCCTTCACGAAGAACTGCGTTGTTGGCATTAAGGCCAACGAGAAGCGCATCAGCACCCTTCTCCACGAGTCGCTCATGTTGGCAACGATCCTGAATAGCCACCTTGGTTACGACAGTACGTACTTGAGCTCGCTCACACGCCTTCACCACGCGCTAATTGTTCGCCACAGACGTTGCCAAGTGCGCGAAGAAGGCACACAAGGAGGGCACGACGCTGAAGGAGGCCACGGTCGCGCTGGGCTTCCTGACTCCGGAGGAGTTCGACCAGAAAGTCCGGCCGGAGCTGATGTTGCACCCTGATGAGGCGTAAGGCGCGGCTCATGTGTCATGTCACCTTTGCTTATATCGCGGACGTGTATGATGTGACAATGACGAGTGGACTCGAGCGGGATCTGACGAGACAAAGGCTGCGTGGGAGGACATGCGAAACGAGGATTTCGACACCCTCCTGAGCATGAAAGTAGCTCTGTGCCATCGTCGACTAGGTAACTGTACGCCGCAGTGCATAGAGCTGGTCTAGTCTGTGTGGCGGGGAGTGTGTGACAGGGGAGTGTGACACGGTGAGGGAGAGAAGAGGGTGCGTGGGGATGCCGAAAGAGGCAATGGGCATATTTGTAGCGACACGAAATGCTATGAGACGTGCTCGCTGGGCAAATTGCGGCTAAGCCGTAGCTTTTCGGGGCCGGCCCTTGATCATTCCTCCCCAGCACTCCTTCCCATCCGCACAGGCCGTCCACACAACAAACGGGCCCCGTCGTCCGCACTTGCTTCACGACCACCACCGCCATACACGACGCCCGACGGCCCACCTCTCCGTCCGAGTCTTCTTGGCCGAGCTTGTTGTCTCTCGTGTGGCATCCTCGGGCGCTTCGTTCGCTGTCCAGCAGTGCGCCGAAGCAAACCTATTTATTACGAACACCCCTTGCACGGACCACGTCGCCCACTCTCCCCCGCAACAATGTCCCTCAGGCATATCCTCAACGACGATCCGCCACCCCACTCGCCCGGTGTCGCCTCTCAGCCACCCGCGACAAACGGTAATCCTGCTCTAGCGGCCCCTCAGCCCGCGCACGTCCCACCACCACTATCGCCGGGACTGCAAGTGTCTCGCGAAGGACGTTCTCGGTCTGCCGCGCGCGAGGTTGACCAGCCACCGCCTGCACGCGACTATTCATACCAGCACCAGCCTGCCGGATATCATAGTCCCGCTCAGTGGGAACACCACAATGGCGACAGGATACAGGGTGACGACACCCCCTCTGGTCCCAGCAGCACGTACTATGCTGAGCACGAAGAGAGCGCAACGCCTTCGCCACGTCCGTCGAACGGAACGCCGGTCGGGATGAGGACGAAGGAGGGATCGGTCGAAGTGAACGGGAGAGTCTTGCGGAAGAGGAAGCTGCCGGATGACGACGAGGATTATCAGCCTCCGGGCCAGAAACGCGTGAGTAGCACCTTCCATCGCTGCTGTAGTGCGTTTTGTGAATGATATATGCTGTTGTAGCAAACGCGCCGTACTTCAGCACGGATGCGTCAGCAGCAGCGCAACCAGACCCCGGCTTCAGAGATTGTAGAAGATACCCCCGTGGAAGAGCCTCCGGAGTCTGCAGAGGAAGACCCCAGGCCTTCGTCGGACTTGGAGGATTGTCAGGACTTGTGGTGGGACGAGCTCGGGAACTACATCATGGAGACACACAAGAGGCAAAAGCAGGTGGACCTTTGGTTTTCCCAGTGGATCATCGTGAGTATACAAATGCAGACTCACACCTGGACATGGCTCAATACCGCTGCATTTCCAGGAACGCGACTCGATCACTGCGTACCGCATGTCTCATCACTACAGGGACAGACTCGCGCGAATACCACCTCCACCTCCACCCATGCCACCTCAGCCACCCGTGGACGAGGAGCTCCTGCTCAAGATGCGTGCCCCGTCACCGTCCATCTCAGATGGGTATGACGTTGGTCATCCGGACTTCCATTCCGATGGCATCGCGTTTGTCGGACAGGATGAGAACGGTCGGGACCCCGACGAAGCCCCCATCAGCATAAGGAGGAAAGGTAAAGGCAAGGAGATTGCCAAGCGTCCTCCGGCACCCGCTGCGTCCGACAGCGACAGCGACAGCGACGTCCCGATCAGCGCCATGCGACCCCCACAAAAGAAGCGGCGAGTGGAGAAGGACGGTGCGGACGGAGACGAGCGGTCGGTATTGGACGAGTCCATATCGATGTCGGGCGCGTCGCCTGCGAACAAGCACCTCGCCAGTGCGAAAGGGAAGGGCAAAGGCAAGCAGAGGGAGCAGAGTACGGATAGTGTGTCCACCCCCAGAGCGCGCAAGAAATTGGGCCCGAGGAAGAAGCTCGACACCCTTCCTCCGCAAACTCAAGAGCTACTGGGCGTCGGGTCTGCCGCGGTGTCGGTGTCTGGGGATATTACGCCGGTGGGGTCGCGACCATCTTCGCCTGCACTCACGAATATCTCCGCTACCATGTACGAGCTGGATGAGGCCATACCGCCGCTCAAGAGGGCGCGTAAGGTTGACGATGCCGCCATGATCAAGCGCGTAAAGACCCTTGAGGAGGCTCAGCGCAAGGTCTGGATGAACATCGCCCGGCGAGATGTTGCGAAGGTGAGGACACCGTCCAAGCGGTGGTCTTTGCGCTTGTGCTAACGGCGACAAAATGTAGGTATACAAGTACCACGTCGCAGGGTACCAGACTCGGAGACAGCAGCTCGGCCGTCTTGCTACGCTTTCGTCTATCCAGGCTCGTCGACCGTTCCTCAAAACGGCGAAGGCGACCAAGGATGTCCAGGCCAAGGCTAAGCGTCTCATGAGGGAGATGCTCGTCTTCTGGAAGAAGAACGAGAAGGAAGAGCGAGACGTTCGGAGGCGAGAGCAGAAGGAGGCCATCGACCGTGCCAAGATCGAGGAGGAGAAGCGCGAGGCAGCACGGCAGGCACGAAAGCTGGAGTTCCTGATCAGTCAGACCGAGCTGTACAGTCACTTCGTCGGGAACAAGCTCAAGAGTAAGTCGATGGAAAGTCCATTTGCGGTGGAGTATTGACCAACGCGGTTGCAGCTGCCGAGTTGGAAGGCGACGCTGCTGCTCAGGCACATGTGCCCGCTGGTGCAACGGTTACCGAAGGCGACGGCGATAACTTACAAGAGATCGACTTCGACGATGGTGAGTACAGGTGACGTTGTTATCGTAGACGTTCGTTACTGAATAATATATTGTGCAGAGGACGAGACGAACATGCACCGGCATGCCCGTAACAACGCACAAGCCGCGGTCGCCTTGGCGAAGAAGAGGGCGCAAGAGTTCGATACTCAGGCCGCCTTGGAGCGGAAGACGAACGAAGCGCTCAAGCTCGCGAAGCGACAGGCGCATATCCATGCGGAGGAAACGGTGGAGGGTTCAAGTACCGGCACCCCTCTAGTGGATCGTATGTCCTCTCCCTGGTTCAGCCTCGTTCGGGTACTGATGTAATCTTTGCAGTCGACTCGGACGAACTGAATTTCCAGAACCCCACGTCACTCACGGGCGAACTGACCATCGCCCAACCGAAGATGCTCATGGCAACGCTCAAGGAGTACCAGTTGAAGGGCCTGAACTGGCTGGCTACTCTCTACGAGCAGGGCATCAACGGTATCCTGGCCGACGAGATGGGTCTTGGAAAGGTGTGCAATCTGTGCTCCAATGCCACTGTTTTCCGCTAACCCAGAAATAGACGGTGCAATCCATCTCTCTGCTCGCCTACCTCGCGGAGACGCACGACATCTGGGGTCCCTTCCTAGTAGTCTCACCCGCCTCGACTCTGCACAACTGGCAGCAAGAGATCACCCGCTTCGTCCCAAAGCTGAAGGCGCTGCCGTACTGGGGTAATCCGAAGGACCGTGCTACGCTGCGGAAGTTCTGGAGCAAGAAGGAGATCAGCTATGACCAGGACGCTCCGTTCCATGTCCTAATCACGAGCTATCAGCTGGTGAGTGACTCAACGACGCCCAGCTAATTGAGGAGCCGGTGCTAAAATATGCGCAGATCATTCAAGACCAGCAGTATTTCCAACGGGTCAAGTGGCAGTACATGATCCTCGATGAGGCGCAGAACATCAAGAACTCGTCCAGTGCGCGGTGGAAGACGCTCCTTGGCTTCCAGTGCCGCAACCGTCTGCTGCTCACGGGTACTCCGATCCAGAACTCGATGCAGGGTGAGTGTCACGATATTATTCAGAAGTCGTGGCCTCAAACGCTTGATGGATAGAATTGTGGGCATTGTTGCACTTCATCATGCCCAGTCTGTTCGACTCCCATGACGAGTTCAATGAGTGGTTCTCGAAGGACATCGAGAACGCCGCAGAGAACAAGGGTAGCAAGCTGAACGAGCACCAGCTGCGTCGTCTGCACATGATCCTGAAGCCTTTCATGCTGCGTCGCGTGAAGCGACATGTGCAAAACGAACTCAGCGACAAGGTGAGCTACTCGTGTTTTCCTCTGAGGTGGATGAGATAATTAACGGTTGCTGTTATCCAGATCGAAAAGGACATCTACGTCGATCTCAGTGCGCGGCAGCGGTCGTTGTACAAGGCACTGCTCGCAAATGTCTCTGTGCAAGACCTGCTTGAGAAAGCGGCGAACTTGGGGGACGCAGATTCCGCTCGCTCGCTGATGAACCTCGTCATGCAGTTCCGCAAGGTCTGCAACCACCCTGAGCTCTTTGAGCGTGCAGACGTGGTCGCACCCTTCTCATTCTCCGAGTTCGGTCGCTCGGGCCCTCTAAATCGAGAGGGGGACTTCGTCCAGCTCCCCTACTCGACTCGAAATCCCATTGAGTACGCAATACCCAAGCTCTTCTACGAGGATGGCGGTCTCCTTGACGTCCCTCACGAGAACTCGCTGAAGCGCACTGGGGATGGGCCTCTGGCGAAGATGATGAACATCTGGTCGACAGATTCTATATGTCGTTCCTTAGAAGAGGATGGTGGGTTTACGTTCACTTTACCTGTTCCGCTCAGTACTGACAGCTTGGCAGAACGCTCTGCTTTTGCATTCCTCAAGTTCATCGATATCTCTCCGAGCGAGGCTAGTGCCATGCACTCTTTGCCAACCTTCGCTAGGCAGATCAAAGCCTTGCAACTAGAGCAGCGGTGGAATGAGTTAGAGCCATACAGAGAGTACGTGCTTCGGCTCCATAGTTTGCTCATTGCTCTAACCCAGCCACAGAGACCCACTGTTCGTTGCGCATTCCGCTTCACATCCGTTCTCTTTTTCCCCATTCGCCCGGCTCATGAACCTCGAGGTCGCCGAGGGAGAGCCCAGTTTGCAGGAGATCTCGACGACCACTTGGGCAACATCGTGCCTCTCCCGTGCAGAGCTCCGGTGGTTCATCCCTCCCGCCCTTGCTCCTCCGATCACTATGTACAGTGCCGACCGGACGTTCGTGGAGCGACAAACACAGGTACTCGAAGCGCCGGAGGAATCGCTAGCCTTGTATGGCTTGCCACAGAACATGTGGGAGTCCGAACCGGCGACCTCGATATACAAGGAAGAAGTCGGCAATGTCCCACCTGCAGGCCTTTTAGGCAACTCGCCCGTGAACCAGCTGCCTCTGGCTCCTATGCAAGTCCCCGAAGCGAAGCGGCTGATCTACGACTCCGGCAAGCTGGCACGCCTGGACGCTTTGCTGCAGGAGTTGAAGGCTGGCGATCACCGCTGCCTCATCTACTTCCAAATGACACGGATGATGGACCTCATGGAGGAGTACCTCATCTACCGGCAGTACAAGTACCTGCGTCTCGATGGGTCATCAAAGCTCGAGGACCGTCGCGACATGGTCATGGAGTGGCAGACCAGGTGAGTTCCCGTATTCCACCAACCGTTGAACCGTTTCTCATGTCTACGCAGGCCCGACATCTTCATCTTCATCCTGAGTACGCGCGCGGGTGGCTTGGGTATCAACCTAACGGCCGCCGATACCGTCATCTTCTACGACCACGATTGGAATCCCTCTAACGACGCGCAAGCGATGGATCGTGCCCATCGTCTTGGTCAGACACGGCAGGTCACCGTCTACCGGCTGATCACGAAGGGTACTATCGACGAGCGGATCGTGCAACTCGCGCGAGTCAAGAAAGACGTGAGTACTATTCCTCCTGATAGCAGACTCAGTCTCATGGTTTCTCCAGGTGCAAGATATTGTCGTCGGCAACAAGACGTTCACGGACGTCACGAAGCCGAGCGAGATTGTTCAGCTTCTCCTCAACGAAGACCAGCTTGCAAGTCTCGACGCCAGTGGCAGTGGCACGTCCGGCAATGCTTCTGGGAAGAAGCCTGCTGGTGCAGATGCCGCCGTCCAGGATCTATGGAACGAGGAGGGCGACGAGTTCTTTGGACAGTCGTCGTCGGGTCCGGGCGGAAAGAACGGCGTCAACGACGATAATGAGGACGAGAGTGCGCCTGTCACACCCGCGCCTCGGGGCAGAGGGAGACGAGGTCGAGGGGGAGGGGCGGGACGGGGAGGGAAGCCAGGAGGCCGAGGCCGGAGGAAGGCGAACCTCGCCGCAGGGGACAATGCTTCATGAATCTACTCGCACAACATAGCCGGAACGCTCACACTTTCTCATCGTGTCTCATGTTCGCTTACAGGTACTGTATGTCTGTTGTCTTAAGCCTTGCTTCTGCTCTCGATGCTCCTTACTGTATTGCGACCTAGACCAGCTCCCTTCATCATCATCACCGTGTACTCGTACTTTATGGCATCTTATGACTTGTATTCTTGTATATCGCATGCCGACACATGCGTCCACTCCTTCGCATTATTTAACCTGTCTACTCTCGGGATTACGCTGAGACTCCCGCTGGGGGATTGAGGAGCTTTGAAGGTCGGAGGGCGGAGTTGCATCATGATATACGGTATCGGTTACGTCAGCAGGGGAACTGTACAAGCATCGCACTGAGATCCTCAATCAGATTTTGTGTGGAAGAGTTTCCGACCGTGTGCCGCCACCGTGACTGCACGACACTTGCCGCCACCAAGTCATCGTCCATCATACATGTTTTTCTACAGCTCTCTACGCCCTCTATTTATCTTCACAAGTTGCTCGCCCGAGTAAATCTCTGGTCTACTTGTTGACCTCTCAATCTCCCCTGACTACTGTGCCTCGAATTCACACTCGGTGACTCCGACTACCGCTAGGGTACCTCCATCCCAGACGACCGCTATCTTTCTTGCTTGGGGCACGTACTAGTAAGCTGCTCATTCCAGTCCAGCGGGCGATAGTCGCCGCTCTCGATAGTTGGCCAGTATGGCGCCCAAGAAGAAGAAAACTCAGCTCAAACCTGTCGCGCGGGGCTTTGCGACCACCTCTGTACCGAAGAAGGTCGTCGAGGTACCGAAGGAACCGGAGGCCAGTCCCTCCAGTGATGCGCTGAACGCAAGCAAGGACCAGTCGAACGGCTCCGATGCCTCAGCTCAAACATCAAAGGCTGGCGACTCTCCCGCTCTGAGCGAAGGGGACCAGGTCCTGCAGACCATGATCGAGAAGTTCCAGGACAAGGTGGAGAAGGAGATAGTCAGGACGGTCAAGGTTAGGCTCTCGTCTGACTTGACTGGAAACATATTGAGTTCGCCTCGCAGGCAATCGAGCAGGACCGACGCTTCTCAGAGACGATGCTCCGTTTGGACCTAGATCCCGCATATGTCGAGCGGATATTAGAATTGGCGCTAGAACAGGAGGGCTCCGAATGTATGCTATTGCACCATGTCGCTGCGGGAATGCATGTTGATGTGACCCGAGTAGCATCCAAGTCCGTAGACGAGCCGGAAGACAAAGCTCTGGTGCGACTGGCGATCACTTATGGCGTCCTAAGGCGACTGGGTTTTTCCGAGTCGCGCGTCGAAGAATGTCTGCGGGCAATTCCCGGTGTCGATCTTGACGAGGCCGTTGAATGGGTATGTGCGTATCACCAAATGGCAATCAAGATCTTACCCGTCTCGTAGCTTCATCTGCACTGCGACGAAGAAGAAATCGGACTTCAGCAAGGTGTGCATATCGTTGTGATGGTGGTGATCTTTCCTCCAACTCAATCCCTTCGCCGACCGTAGAGCTCGCCGAGCCAAGGACGCCGATGACACCGAAGACACCGAAGACATTTCGCGCATCCCATCTACGTGCAGAATCCTCGGCGTCCTCGTCAGCGCCTCCGAGCCCAGGCTTGAAGTCATCACTGGACGCTAGCGCGCCAGCTTTTGTCCCGGGACGAAAGATGGATGACTCCGTGTCCCATGGAGGCGACTTCCGCACCGACGTTACGGATGGGAGCATGACGCCCTCTTCCGCCAAGGCCTCCTCGGATAGTGCGCGTTGGTCTCCGGCGGATGATCCCAACGACGAATTCGTTCGGCTCAAACTGCGCATCATGCACCTAACGACTCACCGGAGTGTTGGTGAAACAGCGGATGCCGCCTTCTTACAGGAGCTGCAGCGCCGTCTCAAGGAGGTCCAGCAAGACTACCTCTTCGATCAGCGCGAGGCTGAGGCCATGTTTGTGGCGGAGCGCAGCAAAGTAGAGGCTACTGCCCTCCAGTCGAAGCTGCGTGGCGTCGGGGTATCGACTCCTCCCAGACAGCCAGCCACTGCCCGTCGCAAGGTCAAGGAGCCGCCATCACGTGCGGAGAGTGTCGCCTCTGCTTCGACCACAGATATCTTCGAGGACAACGAAGAGTCGTCTGGTGGCATGTTCGAGTTGCTGGAGCAGATGCCGGAGACCGAAACCACGGAAAGCGGCATCACTATCCAAGTACGAGACATGGCGCTTCCCAAGCATTGGTCAGGGCGTACACCGAAGGTGCTGCTCACCGAGAATGTGCGGAAGAGCGACCGCTACGCAGTGATCTCATACAACTGCATATCCGGTGCCAGCCGTGCGAAGAGGTCTTCCGTCGAGATTCGGTGGGATGGCGGTAAAACACAGTACTGGTCCATGGAGGACGTGGCTTGTCACGACATCTCACAAGCCGAGCACTATATTTCGACCGTAGCCTTACACTCGTTGACCTTCCCGAGCTCAGAAGGCTTCGCCGCTGGCGGTACTGCCACAGGCAGTCAGACGTCCTTCCGCCTGCTTCCCCCCGCCTTCCGAGACCTCTGGGATGAGCTGGAGCAGAAACGGCGTGTTGACGACGACAACACGAACCGCACGGTGTGGGCGAAGCTGCGCGATATATTGGCACCCAAGCTATCTCGTTCGGAGAGGGTGGGTCCCAATAGTCGTTCTCGCTCTCATACTGACCGTTGCTTTGCAGTCAAGTGGTCGCCCCTCTCGACAAGCGACAGAGACAAAGGACTCTGCTTCCACTCGCCAATTTGACCATGGCAACGATGTTCCTTCAGAGCAAATCATAGCAGACTTCCAAGCTCGGCAAGCCAGCCCGGCGTATCAGGAGATGCTTGTATGTGGTTCGCGTATGCCTGTTGCCGGTTCAGGTATTGAAGAGTGTTGCAGCGACAACGCAACCAACTGCCAATGGCGCACTACAAGCAAGATTTGCTCTCCTTGCTGGAGATGTCTCAAATTGTAGTGCTAAGTGGAGAAACTGGCTGGTATGTACGCACGTCAGCGCCGTTGCCCGTCACTTACCGGATGCCCGTCCCAGCGGTAAATCGACACAGGTCCCGGCGTTCATCCTGGAGGACCAACTCTTGAAAGGACGTCATTGCAAGATCTATTGTACAGAACCTCGACGAATCTCCGCTATCTCGCTTGCTCAACGTGTTTCTCGCGAGCTCGGCGAACCCGCTGGTGCTGTAGGCACCGGAAGCTCGCTGGTCGGCTATGCCATTCGGTTAGAGAGCAATATCAATCGTCGAACTCGGCTTGCCTATGTCACCAATGGTATTGCTTTGCGCATGCTTGAGGGCGGTTCAGGACAAGGGGGTCAGGGCACCGCTTTTGATGAAATCACAGTAAGATATGTTCCAGGTACAGGTGCAATGGGCGAAAGACTCACTTTTCCGGCAGCATATCATCATCGATGAAGTACATGAGCGTACGATCGAGTCGGACTTCCTCCTGATCGTTCTCAAGTCTATGTTGGTCCAGCGTCCTGATCTCAAGTGAGTAATGTGCTTCCCATCGCGCGACCATAGTATAACATGCTCCTTTAGGATCGTTCTCATGTCCGCCACGCTGGAAGCAGAGAAGATCTCTAGCTATTTCGGAGGGTGCCCAGTTCTATCGGTACCGGGACGCACGTTCCCTGTGGATGTCCGTTTCCTTGAGGACGCCGTCGAATTCACTGGATGGAGGGTCACCGAGGCCTCCCCTTATGCTCGCAGAGGTCAGCGTTGAATTGACCTGCTGCATTCATACTTATTGACTTGTGAATAGGCAAGGATAAGTTCAATCGCAACAAAGGACGACTCGAATGGACAGAAGAAACCGCGGCAGGGGACGACGATGATGAGGACGTCGGTCAGCAAGAGAATGTCACCCTCGGGAAGCGTTATTCTCCGGAGACCATCTCGACCGTCAACCTGCTGGACGAGCGTCTCATTCCCTACGACCTCATCGTCAGGCTGCTAGAGAAGATTTGCTTCGAAGACTCGTCCTACGAAACATACTCCTCCGCGATCTTGATCTTCATGCCTGGTATGGGCGAGATTCGACGACTAAACGACATCCTTACGGAACATCGGTCGTTCGGAGCTGAGGATCGCTTCAGAATTTATCCTCTGCATTCGACCATATCGAGCGACCAACAGGGTGCTGTCTTCGACATTCCTCCACAGGGTGTGAGGAAGATTGTGATTGGTATGAGGTTCATGCACACCGCCACTCCTCACTGGGCTTACATGTACCCTACTAGCCACCAACATCGCCGAGACGGGTATCACTATCCCCGACATTACCTGCGTCATCGACACGGGCAAGCATCGTGAAATGCGCTTTGACGAGAAACGCCAGATCAGTCGCCTCGTCGAGACTTTCATCGCCAGGAGCAATGCCGCACAAAGGCGAGGTCGTGCCGGTCGTGTTCAGGCTGGCATTTGCTTCCATCTTTTCACGAAGGTTCGGCATGATACTAAGGTAAGCAAGGGGAGAGGCTGCGAGAGAGAACCCTGGCTCACGCATGCGGTGTAGATGGCGGCCCACCCAGACCCGGAGATCATGCGCCTCAGCTTGAGCGACCTAGCACTGCGCATCAAGATCATGAAGGTGAACTTGGGTACATCTATCGAGGACGTGCTTTCGCGTGCACTCGATCCTCCTCTCGCAATCAACGTTCAACGAGCGGTCTCTGCTTTGGTCGAGGTGCGCTAGCAGTTCACCTCTAACCGCAGTACGGACTCATTCCTCGTTCAGGTCCGCGCTCTCACGCCGAATGAAGAGATTACGCCAATGGGCAGACTCCTCAGCCAGCTTCCCACTGACGTTCATCTTGGAAAGTTCATACTCGTAGCGACATTGTTCCGTTGCCTTGATCCGGCGCTCACCATCGCCGCTACTCTGAACTCGAAGTCTCCCTTCTTGACCCCGCTAGGTCTCGAGCAAGAGGCGGAGAAAGCCAAGATGTCGTTCCGTATCGGTACGTGCAGCCAGAGGACACGACTCCTTAAGAACCACCCTCACGAGCAATGTAGAGAACTCGGACTTCTTAACGCTCCACAACGCCTTCTCCAGCTGGCGACGTGCGTGCGGCAACGGCATAGCGCGCAAGTTTTGCAAGTCGAACTACCTCAGTCATCAGGTACGTCTCGCCGCGCAAGGTCTGATCAGCTTAAGGCTTATATGACATCTAGAATCTACAGCAGATCGAGGAGCTGCGACAACAGTTCCTCGGATACCTAATAGACTCCTCATTCATCCACGTCGATCGTGCTTTCGTCCGCGAGCTTAGCCGGTAAGCACGGATCTCTGCGTCCTGGAACTGGATGCTCATTGGGAGCTTGCAGGGCGCGGTATGGTCGTAGCAAGACGCGCTTCGTGACCGTTCCCAGTGATCTCGATGTCAACTCGAACAATGCTGCTATCGTCAATGCCGCTCTGGCTGCCGGTCTCTACCCGAAGATCCTAGCGGTAGATCCACTCAAAGGGGAGATGCGCACGATCACGAACAATCAGCCTGCGGCCTTCCACCCCTCCTCTGTGAACTTCAAGAAGCGTCTAGGAGAATTCGGCGTGAATCATCTATGCTACTTCACGCTCATGTGAGTAATTACGGACGCAGTAGCTCCGGATTCCTGCTCAGTTCCTTTCTCCAGGCATTCCAAGAAGTTGTACGCTTGGGAAACAGGTCCCGTAGAGGATATGGCGTTGTTGCTCCTATGCGGTGATGCGGAGTTCAAGGTATGGGTAGCACATGTTTTAGACGGTGATATCGCTCTCATCGTGACTGTACAGCTCATGGCGGACTCTGTGTCTGTCGACCGCAAGGTCCGCTTCCGTATCCAACCCAAAGCGAGCATAGCTCTCAAGCTATTGCGCAACAACTTGGGTTCAATCCTGGCCACGCAATTCCGCATACGGCCCTTGACCGAGTCTCAGCTGCGTTGGGACGAAATCGCCATGATGATTCTGGGCAAAGTGAAGCCAGAATCTCCATCTCACCTGCAAGACGGCGTTACCCTGGTAATTAACGACAGACGGTAGATAGATAGAAGATGTATTCATACTCATATCTGTAGCTGCTATAATACATACATTCTTGCTCTGTTCGCTTCTGGCTGGACTTACATGGAGGGCCCGAGTTGCATTCGAAAGCATGCGTGACATATGCTATATGGTACTAGCCTACAACATACGCGGGGACAACATGAACGGAAGGAGTCGCTTACTCCTCCTCCTCCTCATCCGCAGCCTGGATGTTGTAGAAGCGGAGCTGGTAGACGTCCTTGGACGAAGCAACAACGCTGTAACACATACTTGAGCATCCTGACTACCAGGCGCAAGGGGAGGGACACGCACCGAATCCAGTCACGCAGAGTGTTCTTCTTGAGGAACTTTTTCGTGAGGTACTTCAGATACCGCTTGGAGAGGGGGATGTTCGAGGTCACGGTAATCTTAGTGTCCCCTACAATACACCAACGAAGGTCAGAAAGCACGCAAAGCGAACGCACAGGTACCAAACGCACCATCACGGTGGATCTTGACGTTGTCACCGAGCTGGCCCGTCTTGCCATCGACCTTGATACGGTCGTGGAGGAACTTCTCGAACGCCGCGCCGTCAAAGACACCGTCGCTGGCGGGACGGGAGTAGTCAATGACGAACTTGTGCTTAGCAGCAGGGGGTTTTCCGGTGGCGGCCTTGGGCTAAAGCATCACAGAGAAAGAAGGGGGAAACCCAGGATTAGCCTACTGAGAAGATAACTCAGCAAAGCGGTACTGGGGGCTAACTAACCATCTTGACGGGCAGCGGGGACGACGGGTCTTGAGGCGTTGAGGATGTCTCCGGCGACGGCGAGTACACAGAGTCCGTCAAGAAAAGCAACTGTACAGTTTTGACGATGGCGTTCGCACGCCCTCCCACTGGCTCCCGGCTGTGCCGGGCCGGTGAGCTCCCGGAGAAAAGAAAATCCCCTGGGCAGACCCTAACCCGGACGCACGGCGTGGGAGCGCAAAAGTTGGAACTCGGCGAGTCCGAGCAGGCCGTTGCTGGACTCGTCTTCGTCGCCCAAAACTTCGACCGCCATGGCTTCTAGCAGTACGCTCTCTCGCGGTCAGGTCGCGTCCGCGCAGCTCAATGGCGACTACGCCATCAAGCCCGAAAATGCCCAGCCAAAGCTGGACACATCTCAGTGGCCTCTGCTGCTCAAAAACTACGACAAGCTCCTTGTCCGTTCCGCTCACTTCACGCCTATCCCCGCTGGTTGCAGCCCTTTGAAGCGCGATATCACCACATATGTCAAGTGAGGAACATCTTGACCAAGTCCCGGACAGCTGTGCTTACGATTCACAGGTCCGGTGTTATCAACCTGGACAAGCCCTCAAACCCTTCGTCCCATGAAGTTGTTGCATGGCTCCGGAGGATTCTGCGGGTGGAAAAGACTGGTCACAGCGGTACTCTTGACCCCAAGGTCACTGGCTGTCTGATCGTCTGTATTGACCGCGCTACGAGGCTGGTCAAGTCTCAGCAGGGTGCAGGTACGTCCGCCGTTCGCATCCAGCAAACCTGTCTATTGACTGAGACCTTACAGGAAAGGAGTATGTTGCTGTCCTCCGCCTCCACTCAGCTCTCCCCAACCCTACCGCCCTCCCTCGTGCTATCCAGACCCTCACTGGCGCCCTCTTCCAACGACCCCCACTCATTTCTGCTGTGAAGCGTCAGCTTCGTGTCCGGACCATCTACGAGTCCAAGCTTCTCGAGTTTGACGAGAAGCGTAACTTGGCTGTCTTCTGGGTGTCTTGCGAGGCTGGCACGTACATTCGTACGCTTTGCGTGCACTTGGGTCTTCTTCTCGGTGTTGGCGGACACATGCAGGAGCTCCGGAGAGTACGCAGTGGTGCGCTGAGCGAGAACGACGATATGGTGACCATGCACGACGTGCTGGACGCGCAGTGGATGTATGACAACACCCGCGATGGTGCGTGCATTTTCTGTCCTGCTGATATTCAGTAAGCTGACAAGACATGCAGAGTCGTACCTTCGCCGTGTGATTAGGCCCCTTGAGTCCCTACTCACTGGCTATAAGCGCATTGTCGTAAAGGACAGCGCTGTCAACGCCGTCTGCTATGGCGCGAAGTTGATGATTCCCGGTTTGCTCCGCTACGAAGCAGACATCTCATTAAACGAGGAGGTCGTCCTTATGACGACGAAGGGTAAGTTGTGCCTCCTCTATCCGTCCGGAATGCAGTATTCAAGCCCCGCACCAGGTGAGGCTATTGCCCTCGCCATTGCCCAGATGTCCACCGTCGAGCTCGCGACCTGCGACCACGGCGTCGTCGCCAAGGTCAAGCGTTGCATAATGGAGCGCGACACCTACCCGCGCAGGTGGGGTCTCGGTCCCAAGGCGCAGGAGAAGAAGAAGATGATCAAGGAGGGCAAGCTTGGCAAGTACGGCGAGAAGACCGAGGCGACGCCCGCGGAGTGGAGCCGGGACTACGTCGACTACAACCGCGAGGTGAGTTGCGACTGCATTACTCCTGTTTGGTGCCCTCCAGAGTCTGAACGGCTCTTCAGCAACCCGCCGCTGGATCATCGGCTGCCGCTGCTGCGCCCGCCCCCGTTGCGCCCCAGCCCGAGCCCGCAGCGACGGAGTCGAGCCCGTCCAAGGAGAAGGCGGAGAAGAAGCGCAAGCGGAAGTCGGAGGTTGCCGACGCAGACGGCGACGTCTCGATGGCCGTCGAGGGCGAGGGCGACGAGGACGAGGCGGCGCGCGCCGAGCGCAAGCGCCTCAAGAAGGAGAAGAAGGCCGCCGAGAAGGCGGCGAAGGGCGGCGACGAGGAGGACGAGGAGGCCCGCCGGGAGCGCAAACGGCTGAAGAAGGAGAAGGCGCGGGAGAGCCTGGGCGGCGAGTCATAGTTTGCTGGCTTCTGCTCCTGTTGTGCTCCGAGCTCCGACCGTTCGAGCGTATGCGGCTGCGCTCCGCGTTGATTCAGCGGGGCGCAGTACGTGCTCTGGCGGTACTCGGAGGTGTGCAATATACGCTGCTGTTGATCTTGCCGTCGCGGCGTGTTTCTGTGTTCATAGTATTGTATTAGATCATTATTTGCGTCAGGACCTCGTTTGCATCTGTCTGCGCGCACCGTGTCGGCGGTGGCGTTCCCGCCATGAAGATTTCTCGCACCGCCGCCTCGTTGATGCCGCTGCGTCGGGAATTTGACCACGGCGTTGCCATGCATGTCGCGTACTCGCTAGATTCCACCTATTTGCTAGTCTCCCCTAGGCAGACGTTCCGATGTGCTCTACGAGAGTGGGAGGGACGAGCACAACGGACGTCTGCTTCATATTCGCCCCGCCATACCGTTGGTCGACGAATGGGCCTAAAATGGGCATTCGGATCAGCGAAATCAGCCTCGCCGAGTGATGGCAGAGATGCCGGGTGGCTGAAAGTCACTTCCTCGGACCTCCCTTCGTCCATACCGTGCTCGTCCTCTACTAAATCGCCTCGTCGGGCAATATGGGCACATGAACAGTTCGAGCAGTGCTCGCAATGGTTTGGAGATGTCTAGAGAGATAGAGTGCTTTTCTCGGCCCATTGTGCGTTGATCTAGCTTCGCTAGCGCGTCTCAACAGCCCCGGGGGCAAACTGTAGTAGTCACTGTACTAACAAGGCCAGTTGTCCCATGCTTGCAAAGCAATGTATGAAGAGTATTCCCCCTCAAAGCCGATGTAACCAACCTGCTGCATGCAGCCTTCCTGGATCTACGGTGTGCAAATGCGAGGACTCCTCTGAGCAGGCGTTTGAGCTGTTGAAGGGCGCTTAGATCCTGTCTCTCATCGGAGATCATGAGCTTGCTGACAAAGCAAGCAATCCTTCGACCAACGGTTTGGACCCCCTCCCTATGAAGCAGACTACCTATTTGCTTCCCACCGACACGCCTGTGCGAGAGGGCTAAAGCCAAGTATAGCCATTTCGTCCCTATGTAAGAAGAGGATACACAAAACCCAACAGCAGCGAGGGGCGCGACCGAAACGCGCGCCCGCGGGGAAAATAGCTACAGTGACCAGTCAGTAGAGTAGGGAAAACAGCTCGGCATGTCCGTGACAGAGTCCGCGTGTCGTGAAAGTAAAAAGAGGAACGACGGGAACAAAAAATAAAAGAGGAGTGCCGAGACCATTATGAGAAGTTACGGGGTCGTGAGGGAGGGAGGTGAGCCATGCGGGAGGTGTCTCAGACAGCAGGGAGCGTCCGGCCTGTGCGGCGCCGCACGGGCAAGGGTATCGTCTCTAAATCTTCCACCAGAACCAGGTTCCCCATCTACGTTCTAATTCAGACCAGGGCCCGCTCAGAGGAGGACCGCGGCGGCGGCGACGAACGCGCCGAGGGAGAGCGCGGCGCTGGCCGCCTTGCCGACGCCCGCGCCGTTGCCCGCGCCGGAGGAGCCGGAGCCGGACGAGTTGGTGCTGGCGCTGCCGGCGGCGGCGGTGCCGTTGAGCGTCTGCGCGAGGCTCTTGAACGCGGAGAAGTTGCGGGGGGACTCCTCGACGGCGTTCACGGCGAAGACCATGCCGTCGCCGCAGTGCGAGGAGCCGTCGGGCTTGTGCTGGCGACAGTAGAACCAGAGTGGCGTCGTGTCGTTCACGGTCACGTTCCACACGGGGAAGTCGGTCGCGTCAGCGGCGACGGGCATGCTGTTGCGGTGAGGTGAGAAAGGGGTTGATAGGGAGGGGTAGGGGCAAGGGACTTACAAGCCAGAGTCGAGGCCGACGATGTTGCCGCTGGTGTCCTTGAGGCGGACGCAAGGCGCGGCGAAGGAGGACTGCGTCGCGGTGTGGTTCTTCTGGTGGCTGCCATGACAATGACCCGTCAGCACGCTGCCACGAGCCCGAGAAAAAGGAGGGCAAGAGAACGGCCTCGTGGGCGCGTGTACTCACAACTCGAACGAGATGACGTCGCGCGGCTTCGCCTCGACGTGGTCGGGGGAGAAGGTGAGCTCGCCGTTCGCGCCGCCGACGACGACCTTGATCACGTTGCCGGCGAGCGAGGACGGGGTCGGGTCGGGCGAGCCGATGTACGACGAGTACACGGTGACCCAGGACGACGTCTCGACCGTGACCGTCTCCGTCGTCAGCACCGGCGTGGGCTCCGCGGGGATCGTCGCGGTGCCGTACTCGGCGGTCGTGTAGCCGGTGTACTGCGTCGCAGGGGCGGCAGACGAGGCGGCGGCGGCGGACGCCTGGAGCTGCGCGCCGATCTGGAGCGCGGCCTGCTTGAAGGACGTGAACGAGTTCGCGGAGCCGTCGGGCCCGCAGTTGACGGCGAATACCATTCCCTTTCCGCAGTGGCTGGCAGCCGTGTTCGCGGCCTGCTCGCAGTGGAACCACAGAGGCTTCGTCTGAAGGGAGAACACGAATGAGCATCGGTGCGTCGTGGTGTGCGACTAGGTGTACTTACGTCCTGAACGGTGACGGTCCAAGTGGGGAAGTTGTCGGTCTGGTTAGCAGGAACGGGCATGCTATGGACAAGTGATCGTCAGAATAATGCTATCGGCACCAAGACATTGACTTACAATCCAGAACTGAGACCACCCGCGAGAGGGGAGCATGGCGCAGCAAAGGACGACTGCGTCGCGGTGTGGTTCTTCTGGTGGAAGTGGAAAACGACCTGATCACCAGGATTCGCGAACTACAAGGGGGGGCGTCTGCATGAGCGCATTATCCAACGGTCGAAAGAATTCAAAATCACGGACAATAGCCTCGGGCGAGTAGGTCAGGGCGCCACTGGCATCGCCGACCTGAATGTCATAGACCTTCGCGGCGACGGAGGAAGCGAGAGCAAGGCCAAAGGAGAGACGCGCTGCTGCTGCTGAGAAGAACATGGCTGCCGGTACTGGTTATGCGAACGGAATGTAAAAGAAAAGGGAAGGGAACGAGGGACGACGAGCTCAGCCGCCGTGGAAGAGGTATAAGTAGGGACGAAAGGGGGCTGTGGACGAGAGATGAAACGGCGGGCGGCGAGGAGGGCTCTGGTTTTGTGTGGGCGGGCGGTGGGGAACCCGGCAGAGTGGTAGACGTGTGTCGCGTAAGGCCGAGCAGGTCGACGGGGACAATAGACAGCCCTCGATCAGACGTTCGGATGCCAGGGGCAGGCAGGGCGAGCGGCCATTGGCGGAGCGAAAATAACGCTCTCCCCGCATGGCCACACCCGCTGTTGTTTCTTCTCCGGCTGTTGCTCGTTCTCGTACGCAATATGTGAACTTTCGCGCAAGAGCAGCGGAATACAGGACACGGTGGGGCTGCGCTACGAGAGGCTTTCAGGGTGCAGAGGGACTGCAGGTCCCACGGGGTCCTGGAAGCTCAGGTGAGGACACGGTGAATTGACGTGAGGAGGCAAGGGGATTGACAGGACGGGGATGGACGATAAGAGCATGGTTACCGGGCTCACCGAAGCAACCGACAGCGCCGAGGCCTTTGCGCGGAATTTGATCGAAAAGATTGAAGATCGGCTCTATACACTCGGCGCTGCGACTAGCCTGCATCGCAAAACGCACAGGGCTCGTCTGTGCAGCTGCATTCCTGGCGGGAGGAGCGCAGGAGGGCTGCTGAAAGGAGAAATAAGCTCAAGACACCGAGCATGCTGAGCTGTTTCCTGTGCGGGGCGTGGCCGAGGACACCGGACATCCTCAACGAGCGCCAAACACAGGCTGTCGCATCTCCGTCCCCGGTCCGGAGCTCGTGTTTACCCGATCCGCTGACTTCCAGGCGCCTCGGGCGGCTCCGAGGGATCGACATCAACCCACGTGGCAGTGGCGCCCACTCTCCAAGGAACCAATGAGGAGCGACTAGCCCGAAACGGCAAAGTTGCGTCACGTGTAGGAGGTGGTGTTTCGATCGCATGCTGTGCAGAGGACAAGGCTCTGCTCGCGGCTACCACTCTCCAGTCTCACCGGCACCAGTGGGCAACCACGTCCATCAGACAATTCATGCTCTCCTACTTCTGTCTTTCTTGCGTGTACTTGTAGGCCCACACTTGTCAATGCAATGGTGCTCGTATCTTCGCCGTACTCGGAGTACCACATGCTGCTATCTAAGCTCAAGTATACCAGTTGGCTGACCTGAGTGGCTGGCACACGGATCTGCTGCCCGTCCCCCCTCCCATCATTGCATCGTCGCAATCCATCATGTCGCGCAGGCTGATCTGCATCACAAACAGACCGTCTCCGAATACCCTGCCGAGGGCCCACCGTCCCCCTTGGCCTACTTATGCGCCTCGCCCCCGTCTTGTCCTCGCATTCACCTTCTTGTCTTCTCCCTTCTTTCTCTTGTGCCTCTAATACCCACACCTTTTGAGATTCCCTCCGCCTTTCTCCTCTTTACTCTACTTTCCCTTCCCGTCTTTCAGTCGTACACCAAGAACAGCCTAGGTCCTGTTTCATAATGTCCCGCAAGCACCAGAAGCCTCTCCCTCCCTTCCACATCGGTACGTCCTGTCTCCTGTCTCACGTCCTGTATGTTTGGCAGTGACTGACACGACGTCCTGTCCTGTCCTGTCCTGTCTGTGCATCGCCGCTGTCCTCTTGCAGGCGACGATTACAAGGTCCTCCACGGCCTCGGCGAAGGCGCGTACGGCACAGTCGTAGCCGCACTGCACAAACCCACGAACAGGGAGGTCGCCATCAAGAAGGTCCTCCCCTTCGAGCACACCCTCTTCTGCCTCCGCACGCTGCGCGAGCTGAAGCTCCTTAAGTTCTTCTCCGAGTCGTGTGTCAACGAGAACGTGCGTCCGCCTCGCTTGCTCTCGTCGTGACGTCCCCTGACGTGCCGTCTGTCCGCCTCTCAGATTATCTCTATCCTGGACATCATCAAGCCGCCGTCATACGATGACTTCAAGGAGATCTACTGTGCGTACGGCATGAGTTTGCGGCTAGCGAAACTCGCTAAACCGAGTGCTTCCCCCCAGTCATCCAGGAACTCATGCAGACCGACCTGCACCGCGTCATCCGCACTCAGCAGTTGACAGATGATCACTGCCAGGTGCGCCTCCACCCCTCTCATCCTTCATGCATCACGAACAGCCCGGCTGATGCCCCCGCAGTACTTCGTGTACCAGACGCTGCGCGCGCTCAAGACCATGCACAGCGCGGACATCGTGCACCGCGACCTGAAGCCCGCGAACCTGCTCCTGAACGCGAACTGCGACCTCAAGGTGTGCGACTTCGGCCTCGCGCGCTCGACGCGCTCGACGACGCCCGGCGGGAAGGAGGCCGGCCTCATGACCGAGTACGTCGCGACGCGCTGGTACCGCGCGCCCGAGATCATGCTCTCGTTCAAGATGTACACCAAGGTGCGCTTCACTCCCTTCTGCCCCCTCCTTGCTCATTGTATGCGCATATACTCACTCGTCCTCGCGGGGACACAGGCGATCGACATCTGGGCGGTCGGGTGCATCCTCGCGGAGCTGCTCAACGGGCGGCCGCTCTTCCCGGGGCGCGACTACGGGCACCAGCTCGACCTGATCCTCGACGTGATCGGCACGCCGACGCTCGAGGAGTTCTACGGGATCACGTCCCGCCGCTCGCGCGACTACATCCGCGCGCTGCCCATCCGCAAGCGCCGCCCGTTCACGGCCCTCTTCCCCAAGGCGTCCCCCGAGGCGATCGATTTCCTGCAGAAGACGCTGGTGAGTGGGCTGAATTTTCTTGTTGTTGGCTGTACGCCGGTGCTCTTGGTGGGAGTTTTTGCTGTTCGCTTTGCGCGATGTGATGTTGGGTGTGAGCGCACGGGCGGACGAGGCATGTCCGTGGTGTGGGTGCGCATACAGCGATTGGCTGGTGCATGAGCCTCATCCCCCTCATCTATCTCGGAGGCAGCTCCATCACGATTCAGAACTGCAGCGTGCTGTTCTCTCAGGCGCAGGGAAAGCCACACCGCGCACCGTGTTGATGGTGCCTGCAGCGGTCGCGATGCAGATTTCGCGCCCATGCAGGAACTCAGTGATGGCGTATGCAGCACCATGGCCATCTGTCCTCCCGCCTTCCCGCATCGCCGCGATGCGCCGCCATGCCCTGCCATCCGCACATGATCGCCTCCGCATCTCGCGCTTTCGAAGTCCGTAGCAGGCTGAGACCCGACCGCTGATCCCGCCTCCGCGTCCTCCCACAGACGTTCGACCCGAAAAAGAGGCTCACGGTCGACCAGGCGCTCGAGCACCCGTACCTCTCCGCATACGTGAGTCCGCGCCCCTATGTTCTGTGTGTAGCGCATGGTCTCACAATGTTTGTTTGCCCGTCTTGGCTTGCTCTGCCTCGTCGCCCCCTGTCGCAATGCGTTTCGCCGCGGATGTGTATGTGCCGTGCCGATCGCGATACTGTACCACAGCATGATCCCGAAGACGAGCCCGCGGTGACCTCGCTGGACCCGGAGTACTTCGAGTTCGACTGTAAGCCTTCTTGTCGCGTCCGGCTGTGTGTATGGGACTGACCGTGCTCGCGTATCTCCTACAGACAAGGAGCTGAACAAGGAAGAGCTGAAGCAACTCCTCTACGACGAGGTCATGTCCTTCAACTCGCTCATCTAGCCCTGTTCCTCTCCGGCCTGTGGCCTTGCGACGACCTCTCACGAAACCACCAACCGCGCCCTTGACATACGACGATACCTTTGTTCTCCGACTCGATGCAGCAGCGACCTCGCGTCCTGCGGAGCATTGATTGACATTCGCTCCTTTGTCGCACTCATGCTGGGCCACCCACATCAGTACACAACTATATATTACCTATCTATGGAGGGAATAATGATACATGGATTCTTTTGGGTTTTGGCACAACCGACCTTGCGAGCGCTGGTGTGATCCAAACATGCAGCGAAGGGAGCATGGAGGGTAACTGTATACATTGGGAAACAGCAGGAGAGCAACACCGAAGACTAAAAACACAAGTAGCATTTTGAACCTCGTACATGATCGTGAGATACTCGTCATTGCAAACGTCCGTCGTCCGCTGCCAAGGACGCACCACCCAACAAGAAAGCGAGCGGGGACCACCTACTATTACGAACTGCAGAGCGCGGAATGCACGACGAGCACGGTAACAGCGACAGGAAAGGAGCGAAACGACGCAGGAGACCGGTGAAAACGGAGCTGGCGGAGGAGATGAGGAGTGCGATGAGGGTGTCGCAGTGATTGTTTGGATTGAAGAGGGGGAGAGTGGTGGGTTGAGGTGGGGTGGGGAGTTAGACTCACGCAGAGTCGAGCCGGTACGATATGCCAGAGGCCGGGGGGTGTCGCCGAATGCAGTGTATGCTAGGTCAAGGGGGGTGTGCGTGAGCCATACGGCTCAAAAGCGCGGGGCGAGCCCGGCCCAAAAGCCCGTCGCGACCCCCTCGACGCCAAAGTCGCCGAACCGCGTGTCGCCCTCGAGCTCCGTGCCGTACATCGTGCGCTTCATCGGCGGCGCGGGCGTCTCGGGCGGGAGCGGCAGCGAGCTCGTCATCCCAAACGCCATGCCGATCTCGCTGCTGGACGGGATGCGTCGTGTCTGCGAAGCGAAGTTCACGCCGTTGGTCGTGCCGCTAGTGGAGGTCCCCGCCTGTGACGTCTCGGGGATCGACGAGAGGGCACTCGGGTTGACCGTCCCATCTCCAGAGGCCCCGGTGCCAGCAGAAGGAACAACTCCAGCAGGGGCTGCACGGCTTGCGGGTCGGCTAGCGGCTGATTGCGGGCGGGACTGCGACTGAGCTTGACCCTCCGTCTGGCCCTGTGACTGCGCGTGCCGTCTGCCATGCGGGTGGTATAGGTCGTTCCGTTCGATCCGCCCACCTGCGCGCTCTATGAAGCCACCGGAAGGAACACCAGGCGTCGGTGAGGTGGGAGGCTCCGGGTAAGCGAACGCAGGATGACTCATGTCGTACGGAGTGGAGGTGACGGGGTGGAATATGGAGGTGTTGAAGCTGAAGTTGAAGCCACCCAGCTGATTAGGCGCGTTCTCATCAGCACCTATTGGCCGCGCGATCCCACCTGCCCCATTCATAGGCGTTGGGGTGTGCGCGCCCATTCCGGAGGGCATAGGGAAGAGGTCAGAGAGGTGAGTCGTAGGCGGAGGAGGTTCGCTGTAAGACTCTGGCGGTTCCTCCGGACCGCTGAAGACCGTGAAGGGTGCAGGAGGCGGTCGCAGGGCAGGCTGCGCCTCGACATTGCCATCCTGGGAGTCCTGTGCGGACGCTTGAGGATTCCCAGAGGAACCCTGCTGGCTGTCACCCTGACCGTCCTCGGAAAGCTTGATCCTCTTCTTGGTCGGTCGGATCGCCCGCTTCTCCAGATCCTCTTGACTGTACTGGCCTTCTTGCCCCGCTTCTACAACGTCCGTAACGTGGCTATCATCGGTATCGCGGTGTCGTTTTCCTAGGCCCGGATACGCTCCCGCCTGAGGTATTGATGAATTCGTGCCGCCCATTGAGGGATCGCTTCCCGCAACCGCAGTCTGGGAACTGGTCTCGCCGCTGCAGAGATCTGGGTCAGACACGCGACGACCGGGAGTCGGAAAGTACGTACGACGCACGAGCCTTGCCAAGGCTCTTCGCGGAATGCTGATAATCGCCCGCCATAGACTTCTGCACGAGTTCAGATACCAGCAATCTCAATTGCTGCACTTCGCTCTGCAATTGCGATGCCATGGCTGCCTGTGACCGAAGTGACTGCACTTCAGCTTGAAGAGACTGAAGTTGTGAGGATAGTAAGTTGATGCCAGCCTCTTGATTCGATCGCTGTCGTAGTTCGGACTGCAGCAGCTCGATCTGTGTTCGGAGAGGTGTTACCTGTCATCATAGGTCAGTCCAGAATGTAATAGGACTGGGCGTGAGACATGTGGACGACGTACTAATTCGGTGATGCATGCCTTCACATGATCTGGAGCACCCGCAGGAAGTTGAGGGGAAGGCATCTGAATTCTTGGATGCTCCGGCACAGCGGAAGGTGGAGGGGGAGGGGCGGGGGATTCGTGATCGTGAGTCGTACCAGATGGACCAGCTTGGGGCACTTGTGCGGGATTAGTACGTAGACATTTACAACTGACATGGCAAGCTTACTCTCGGGTTCCATTGGGTCAGGTTCTGCGAGGGATTAGCCACTGAAGACGTCAAGGACGTGGGAGTACTGACCTTCTTCCTCCTGGATGGCAGCTTCGGTAGGCTTCGCGCTCCTGCTACCTTTCGCACGCTTCCCTCTTACAGAGAAGCTAGAGGATCGTGTGACGGCGCGGGCACCACTGCCTCCGGCAACAGTGGGTCTTCCAACTCCCAGTCTGTACTGCGTCTCCTTCGCCTTCCTGGTCCGGGGAGGCGGTGGGGCTTCGGACTCTGACGAGGGCTGGGGAGCAAGACTGCGATGGTGTTCTTCTTCTGTCGCGTTGTCTTCCTCATCCGTGTCATGGATAATCACGGAGGAACTTGACGATCCTCGGAGACGAGAGCCGGAGGCCAGTGAGCGACTGACTGTCCTGCCAGAGGGTGCACGCTGGGGTACGGGAGGTGTAGGGCGCGGTCGTGCTTGCGTGGTATCAATGAGGAGGTCAATCAAGGCTTCTGTCTTGAGATTGGCCTTAATGCCATAATCCTGCACGGAAGTGAGTATGCGCGAGACTGCTACGGGCGCTTGACTGCGCGCGTACCTTGCATATTCGCTGCAAGTCCGCCCGTTTCATGTTCTTGAGCGACTCGCGATCAAGGGGCGCAGGCATCGCGGGCAGACAGCCTGCGGCAGGCGGGGAGGAGGGCGGGGGAGGGGGAGTGCGGAGTGCGGTGGAAGTGGTTCAAGCTCAAGCCAGGTTCAACGACCGCGGCCAAACAACGCCCAAACAACGCGAACCCTCGCGTCACATGACTCCTTCTCCTTTGGCGTCTTCCGCGCTTACGACGCGACTCGACAAGCGCCCATAATCGCCTGCCTCTCTCGTCAAGCCCATTCGTCACCGCGTCTCGCCGCCCTTCAGGGCCGTAACTCGAGACCATCGCGCTCGCGAACCCGCAGAGCTTTAATCTCTCCCAGTCTCTTCGCCGGTCTCGAACCAAATCTCCTCGCGAACACTTCGTCGACCTATGCCGAGGCCATCCGGGGCATTCAAGAGCTGGTGCGGAACTCCGGTCCGGTGGACGAGGAGCGGGCACGCACTTGACGCCGTCGACGGAACGCGACACTCGGCGGCGCACCCGGTCGAGATCAGCTGAAGCACTCCCAGAACGGTGTCTCATGTCTTCCCACCTGGTATTTATGTCCCGCCTGCCGTAGCTTGTCCCTCAGCCTACGCAAACGTTGCTCTACCGGCTACCCCGACCACCATGCCCCGAACACTCACCCTCGACGAGGTCGCCAAACACAACTCCCAGAGGTGCGTAACATACGCGGTGCAGAGCACACGACATCTTTGCCAACGTAGAGTTCAGCTCGTGCTGGGTCATCATCAAGGACAAGGTGTACGACGTCACCGAATTCCTCCCGGTACGCATATGGTTCTGTCAAGTCTCTGTCCACACGTCCTCATAGCATGGCATACCCGTAGGACCACCCAGGCGGGGCTAAGATCATTCTCAAGTATGCGGGGAAGGACGCTACATCCGCGTATGAGCCCATACACCCACCAGACGCTCTGGACAAGAACCTCCCACCCGAGAAGCACCTCGGTGTGCTTGACAGCGCCTCTGCGAACGCCGTCAAGGAGGCCGCGCAGAATCGACCCAAGACCAAGGACGAGCTGCGTGTGGAGGCCGCGCAGGCTGCAAAGCCCCCTCTCAGCAGAATGCTGAGCTTACGGGACATCGAGGTAGGCGCGCCTACACAATCCCAGCAACGCTATTCGCTAACGGAGTTCGCCACCAGGATGTCGCGCGGCAGGTTCTCTCATACAAGGCCCTAGCCTACTACGCCTCCGCCGCTGATGACGAGCTGAGTACGCACAGTACTACCAATGGCTGACATGCGGCACGCTCTGACCACGTAAATAGCCCACCAAGAGAACATCCGCGCGTTCTCCCGGTTCTTCTTCCACCCGCGTGTTATGCGCCCGGTCTCCAAATGCGACCCCTCGACAACCATCCTCGGCTTCAAGTCGTCAATACCGGTCTTCGTCAGCGGCGCAGCACTCGCGAGGCTGGGTCACCCGCTCGGTACAGTCGACAAGTTCGCCTCAGCTGACGGCACGCACGCTAACGAGATTATTACCTGTAGGCGAAGCGAACATCGTGCGCGGATGCGCACGTACAGGCATCATCCAGATGGTCTCGTCCAATGCCTCGCTTTCGTACGCGCAGATCGCCGAGGCACGCGTGAGCCCTGACCAGCCGCTCTTCTTCCAACTGTATAAGCATCGAGACGACAAGATCGCGGAACAGCGTGTGCGAGAGGTCATTGCGCTGGGATACAAAGCCATCTTCCTTACGGTTGACGCGGTGTGTCCGGGTAACCGTGAGCGTGACATTCGGGCTCCATTCGAGCTCGAGGAGCAAGAGCGTGAGACGAACAAAGCGGATGAGCACAAGGGCGGAGGACAAGCTGCAGCGGACAAGCCTGCGAAGCAGAAGAAGGATGACGACGACAACGTGAATCTGCTGGGAACTGCGGGAGCCCTCATCGCGAACGACGATCTAGACATGACATGGGAGAGGACAATCCCATGGCTGAGGTCCATCACCAAGCTGCCTATCGTCATCAAGGGTATACAGTCTGTGCAGGTGAGTGTCGTGATCAATGGTGACGAATTCCTTCCATTGACGTGCAATTTGTAGGATGCTGTACTTGCGGCGGAAGCAGGCGTGGACGGCATTTTGATCTCGAACCATGGCGGTCGACAGCTGGAATAGTGAGCACATGTGCGAAGACCTTGACGACCAAGACTGACCACAGTCCCGCAGCTCCCTCCCATGCATCGAGGTTCTGTACAGGCTGCGGAAGCAGCGGCCAGATGTCTTCGACAAGCTCGAGGGTTAGATCATAGGCGTGTTTGCTTCTCACAGATGCTGACCACGCTTACCAGTTTACATTGACGGTGGCGCGCGCAGAGGCACTGGTGAGCAGTGAAGTTCAACCACGGTCGAGCATGAGCTCATATTGCGCAGACATCCTGAAAGCCCTCTGCTTGGGAGCAAAAGCTGTCGGAATGGGCCGGCCGTTCCTCTACGCCCAAAGTGTATGTTACATGCCTTCGACATTTTGTAAGTGTTCGAAGGCTGACGCGATCGTAGGCATACGGTGAAGACGGCGTGGTCAGGACCGTCCAGATCCTCAAGCGCGAGATCACCACAGCCATGCGCCTCTTAGGCGTGCAGAACGTCAATCAGCTGAGCCCCGAGATGGTGAGTTCTGAAACTGCGTCTTTACCCTCGGATGCTGAACACACACGGATACATGTGCAGGTCGAGAACGTCAACTGGCAGCCGCTGGTCGCCAGATTGTGATCTGCTCGCATAGACATCTGTACGACAGCTACTCGTACAATAGAGCTGGGATTGTCGCGTATGTGTAGACGCGTGGAATACATGTAGGCCCGTGACGGCCTACTCGGTATGATTACATCAGATTCGTACACCGCTAGCAGCTCGAGTCAGTGGAACTGACCGCACTCATCGATTCCCTGACCTCGCTCATCCTTTTCTCCAGCTGTTTGTAAACCAAACCACCAAGCTCAATGTGGACGACCAGCAAAGACACGTTCGTGAAGCCCATGGTCCTGTCTGACCTTTTCACAGAAAGGCAGACTTTTCGCTTCATATCCCCGAACTCCGTTGCGACGCACATCCCTGTACCGCCATTCGTAAGTTCTGCAGCGTCCGCGTCAGGCCACGACAAATGAAGCCTATCGCAATGCGCTGCAGTCGTGCATATCCGGCTCCACACGGCCCATATGCGAGCAGACCTCCACGGCGACCCACAGTCCGTGCCCGGAGCGCGTCGGGCAGAGGCCGACGTAGATCCGGAAGAGCTCTACTCCAGGCGCGAGCATATGCGAGAACGTGAACGCGAAGACGGCGTGCGGGCGGTCGAGTAGCCGACCCTCGTGCGGTCGGCTGGGGAGCCAGTCAGGCGTGGTGAAGCCAGTTCGGCGCAGGCGTGCGACGAGCCAAGAGGGGAAGATCACGTAGTACTGGGCGTGAGGGGTCCGCCCTGGTGAGTGCGCGTGCGAGAGCCGGCGAGGGGTCGACAGGAAGGGCGAGTCGCTGCTGCAAGACGTGATGTAGAGCTCTTTCCAGTAGAGGCGCGTCTCGGGCAGGAGAGTCGTGCGGTGCGCGACAGACTCGGGCAGCGTGTGGCGCGCGATGTCGGTTGTGAGGGAATCGGAAGGGCGGCCGTGCATGTGCCGTACAGCGAGGCCTACATGGTAGACAGGTGCCTTCCCAGGGTGAGGGCGTAAGAGGAGCGCGATGTAGGGGCAGGGTCTCCTCGCAGAACGGGCACAGGCTAGCAGTGCCAGAGCGCATCGCATTGACGAACTTGAGGTAGTGATCTCGATCGGCTCGATGACAGGGAGGCGAGCTCGGATTCCATGGCTCGTCAAAGTGAACTCAGGCAACGTGCTTGAGGCTAAGAGTACGCCAAAACCATCCTTCGCCTCCTGGGAGATTGTGAGCCACGAGTCACGAAGGAGTGTCAATGGATTCCTTGGCATGACTTACTGGAGTCTGCAACCCCAGATTGACAGCGAAGGACGAGAACGCCCTGCTCATATGCTCGTAGGGAATCGGTACCAAGTCGGGTACCGAAGCAAAGTCAGATGGCGCGTCTGCCAGCAGTCCCTGCTGGTCCCGGAGGTGCGATGGAGCCTGTAGTAAGCAGTCCGAGCACGTTCCGGGGCTCAGCGAATTGCCCCAGAGAAACAGCGTCTGGTCCGGAGTCTGCCTCATTATCTCCTCTTGGAGTCGCTTGAACGCCCGTCGTCCCTCTCCGTAGATGGTGGGCATGTTAACTCCGAAGATACCCATCAGCGCATACGCCTCGTCTTCGATCCGGGTCGCCTGCCTGCCTGCTGCCCAGCGCATGCGCGTCGCGATCGGTATGGAGGAGAGCGGCCTGAGAAAGGTGAGCACCTCCGCATCGATGCCTGTGATCTCCTGCAACAGCCCGGGCCAGAGATACTTGCTGCCTAACGGCTCCCAGCCTCTGGACAGAAAGACGACATCCTGAGGCGCCAGAAGCTCCTGCAGGGTCCAGCTGCGCCGGAACCATACGCTCTTACGGAAGGAAGAGTCCGAGTCCGCAGGGTCCTGGTCCG
This sequence comes from Trametes cingulata, assembly GCA_022385765.1. Taxonomy (NCBI): domain Eukaryota; kingdom Fungi; phylum Basidiomycota; class Agaricomycetes; order Polyporales; family Polyporaceae; genus Trametes; species Trametes cingulata. Next base: position 1,984,432 of record MU277982.1, on the reverse strand, counting down.
TCGGAACGTCCGCCAGAAACGCGTAGCAGACCGAGGCGCGAGAATACCAGTCATACATCGAGTTGATAGCCTCGGACAGCTCTGCGCTGCTGGTCTTGTCGATGCAGCAGGTGTCCGCCCAGAGCCATTCGTAGCCGTCCGCTTCGGCGTACATGCAGCACGCGCGGATTTTGGGTGACGCGGAGGAGGGAGGGATGCCATCATGATGATCGCCGACCGCACGCAGGGCCTGGACGTCCTGGAAGGACTGCTCATTCTCCCCCCAGACGTGGGAGAGGATGGCGTACTTCGGCGGGGGCTCGTTGAAGTACGTGAGCTCTGCTCGGTCAGTACTGAGCAGCCACATCTTTGCAAGGCATGCGAGAAGACTGAGAGAGACGAGAGGGAGGGCAATCCTTGAAAGAGCGAAGGGGTGCAACCTCAGGTACGTAATTTAAGGGCCTGCGCAGCCACATCACAGGCGTTATGGGCTGTCCTGACCACACCGCCCGACGTGCTCTAGGTTATTAGGTTCAGCGCGTGACGTCGACAAAAATACCGTCATCCCGCCCTCATGGGAATGAGAGCGATCCCAGGAGACACTGGACGACGCTTCCACTGACGTCTCCTCACAGCATATGTCGACAAAGGGCTTCGGACGCACCTCTCACTGCCATCATAGCACAAGGGACATGAACCCGTATGGCATCGCTCCTAGTGAAGCCCCGAGTCCATCGACCGCAGGATCTTGGCACTATGTGCGACAGACAGTGTAGGGTGACATGTTGAGCGTACAGAGCTGGGACGGATATGGATACAGTCTGTCATGATTGTACAAGCTGGCCAGCCGATTAGCGTCGAAGAGAGCGGGACGGTATGACTCACTGTTACAGGTGCTACTTCATCTAATACCTTCGCAGTGCCTTCTACGATGATCTTCCACTCGACCTGGTGCAACCTCTCCTCGAACGCCTCGAGGGGTTCCCCAGGCAAGATCTCCACCTCGCGAACCAGCACCGGCTCACCCCGGTCGACCTCTTTGACCACACGGTGGACCATGACGCCAGAGTGCTTGATCTCACCTTTTTGGAACGCCTCGTACGCCCTCTCGATCGCGTGCGCGCCGTCGAACGCACCCGGTAGTGCTGGGTGCAGGTTAATGACCGGAATGGGCTTCTGCACCCGCTGCTCGCCCTCGTACGGTCGGTCTCCATTGACGACATCGAGGAAACCGTCGCCCATGATGTGCATCCAACCGGCCAGGACGACGAGGTCAGGGTTCTCCTTTGCGACTATGCGAGCGACCTCGGCATCGTAGTCATCCCGCGTCTTTCCAGGGTTGGCTTTCAGATAGGGTTGGAGCCCAAGGTACGCGGTAGGAATGGGAGGGTTGGCCTGTGCGGCGCGAGTCAGGCCATAGGCGGCTTTTCGATTGGATATAACGAGAGCAATCCGGGTCGATGGAAGGGCGGGGGTGTTCTGGGCGTCGATCAGAGCCTGCAAGTTAGTCCCTGTGCGACCAAGCTTCAATATGGAGTATCCCAACAGCATAAGGAGCACACACCTGAGCCCGATATCAGGACAACGATGCGCCTTTCACGCTTTTGAGACGCTGAGTCCGACATTGGGTGGTCTTGGGATCAAAAGCCACTCTTTCAGCCCAAGAGTGAGTAGAGTCGGTGTCTACATTGGGAACTCCGGATTAGGGTTAGGGTCCCTGGCAATTTCGGTCCGCAATGCCGGCTCACGTACCGAAGCCACCGCTATGCAGGCAATGCCCATGGGAGCATCTCGACGATACACCGTCCTGGATGGGATGACTGCCACCGAACGATGAGACTAATGGTGCATCACGATTCTGCAGCTGGGATCAGGAGTGGAGGGTCGCACAGGAGAGGATGGAAGCGCCCGCGGCGACCCGCCGTGATACCATATGCGGATGTGAATACGGAATGGTGATTGGTCCATCTGAGTGGAGGCAGCGTTGAGCGCGACGCCTCTGTCGACACGGCCGCCAACATCATCTGCCCCGGTGGTCTCCTCGTATCCGTCTGCCAAGCCTTCCCTTCGAGTGCCAAGTCGCCTACGACCTTATGCAGCAGCTTACAGCACCTGGGAGGGTCGCATCCGCTTCCGTAGCCATGCCAGCCCCGACAGCCGCACCAAGCGCGGGTGCCCCGGACCACCGCGCAGCTGGGCAAGCACACTTCGCGGTGGTGGCCGCGAGAGACGACAGAAAGTGTCAGAAGTGAGATCACGCCCCGAGATAAGCGCGCTTCTGCGACGTTCCGGAGGACCACAGCTGAACAAGTCCTCCATCTGCCCGTCGCTAAGGGCTGTGAACCCCGGAGGACGGCCAACACTCAAAGGCACCCCCCGCATGCTTCCCGCCCTCGAGCTCTCTCTCCCGCTCCTTCGTCTCCCCTTTCGTTCTTGACTGCCGCGCAGCGTCGCGTCCTCTGTTGGGTGCTTTCCGTACAGGACCGGGTCCTTCTGCTGGGATTGTATCTCGGCCTCCTCTGGTTCTCGTAGCGCTTCTCAGCAGGACTGACGCTACGTGCGTACCCTGACCAGCTGGCTTTCTAAGTTATATTCGCTTGTGCTGCCCACCATCCTTTGCCTATTCCGTTCCTTGCCCGGACTGCAAACCCTACCGTCTTCTCAATAGCAACTACAACTACTCGGAAGACACCATGGTCGCCCAAACAGCTGGACCTGCCGCTGCATTCGCGAAACTGAGCAGTGATGCTGCAGTGAGTTTCTGGATAGCACGCTCGACCGTCCTCGCTGATCGACTCCGCGCAGATCCAATTCATATTGGCCGACATACCTATCTTCACCGTGGGGATATTGGCGTTCGGGGTCTTGACATTCTTCTTCCTGATGAAGCGGGTTGACAAGTGAGTACCACCTCTGCTCGATCCGCCGAACCTCCGCCAATCTGCTTCTCTTCAGATGGGTCTTCTGCTTGCACGTCTCAGCCCTCTTAGCCTTCCTTGCTGCACTCTTCGACCTCTCGCAGATCCTCATCCGAGGCAGGCAAGCCACCGACCTAGGACTCAATACTGGGGGAGTCTCCGGACTCATCACAGCCCGTGAAGTCTTCTATGCCTTTGCAAACGGCCTTCGTCTCCTGTTCTATTGGGGCTTCGTTGCTACGATTCCGCTGGGCGAAACTATGCCGGTAGGCACCACTATCCACAGTGGCAGCTGGCGGCGCTGGGGCGTTCTCGGCGTGCTGCTGAAGTGGTCGACATTGTTGCTCGTGGTCCTCTCGATCATCCTTCAGCTCGTGTACCGCGACGTGAAGGTGTTCGAGAAAATCGGGGCAGTGTACGAGGCAGAGTCCACGCTTGAAATCATCCTGTCTGCAGTGTTCATCCTGAAGCTCCTCCTAAACACCTGGGCGCGCTTCCCCGTGGCATCCACAGCACCGTCCAAAGGCAGTATGCTGGTGCAATATGCCCCCGTGATCGTTTGCCTTCTGTTCAGTTTCTGGATTGCAGTAGGGAACGTCATCCTCTGTACGTATCTTGATGTTTCTATCCGATATGTGGAAGACTGACCTCCAGATCACAGTCGAGTTCACAGAGACCGTGCTAGGCCGATTCCTGCGAGCCATCGAGATGTACATCCTGATCGTCTACATGCTGACCATCTCCTTCCACCACCTCCGGCACCTCTCCTTCTTCCCCATCTACCGCCCCGCGACCAAAGGGCCCTCTCGCGCAGGCACGTTCGACCGGGACTCCATGGTGAAGGTGAAAGACGAGAAGCTCGCGGTCGCCAGCCCTCCCGTCGCCCCGACGCCCGTCAGGGTGGACCTGCTCCAGGTCCTGGAACAGCAGTTCCGCCAGCAGGAGATGCCGCCGACGGTCACCAGGGACAGCTCGCGCGCGGCGACCATTGAGAACGTCAGCCAGCACCAGTCGATGGCGGCGCGTCTATCGACTTGGCTTGGCGTCGCGCGACCGTTGCCGCGTCCCCCTCCGCAGAATGTAGAGGTCCAGCCCTGGGATGTCGACGCGGAACGTGGGCCGTCGCCCGTTGCTCAGGAAGCCCCCGTCCAGTCTTGGTATGCTGAGGAGAAGCCGCGGATGGTGTCTCCGCCTCTTCCCGCCCCTCCCACTATCGACGAGGATGAGCAGAGGGGTGTCTCGCCCATTCCGGACTACGTGCCCAGGTCAGAGATCGCCGAGCGGGACATCGCTTCGCCTGCACCCAGCAGCACCAGAGAGTACCCACCCGCTCCTGGCATCATCGAGCCGCAGGAAGGAGAACTCACGCCAGTCCCGGAGAGGGACTGGCGCGACATCGAGTACTCGAACGCTGTCCGATACTCCGGTATTGGCGAGGACGTGTTGGCGAATGCTCTCAGGCAACAGAACTACCAGCAGCCTCAGGACGGCGCGAGACTGCAGCCCTCGGACCTCCTCTCACCTGTCCCCTCGCGCCCCGGTAGCCTCGAAGCGGGCTACCTAGGCTCGCCGTATCCGATGTCGCCCATCGGCTCTGCGGCGGTCACCCCGCTTGCGCGCAGCCGCCCTCTCCCGCCTATGCCTCGGCCGGACTCAACGCTGCTCTCGCCCAGCTCGCCGCTCCCGCCGGACTCGGCACGCTCGTCGAACATATCCATCCTGCTCCGGCGGCAGACTGAGCTCGACGAGTCCATCGCCGCGCTTCGTCTGTTCTCCCCGTCTAAGATGACGTTCGACGTGAACAACATGCCTGTACAGCCCTCTGCGTTCTACAGCTCCCTCGCGCAGCCCGCGTCTAGTGGACAGCGTCTCTCCACAGTCCCGAGCATCGAGAGCCCCGAGCTGCCCGTGCCAAGCCCTGATCTGACGCTCGCGACCCCCCGCGCGGACCGCCTCCCGCAGTCCTCCGCCCAGAGCGAGTTCTCGTTCAGCAACTTCCAGCACCAGCCGCCGCTGAACCGCGGCAGCATGGACTCTGCTGTGATCCCTGCGATGGGCATCGCTGTGGAGGCCCCGAGCGAGATGGGCGATGGCGATGGGCGCTCGCGTGCGGAGACGCCGATGAGCGAGTTGGAGCCGCCCCGTATGCCTGCGGCGATGGGATCGCGGTTCTCGGACGCGTCGAGCATGGCGGATGGGAGGGAGCGGAGGTTCGACTCGTTGGGGACGCAGTATGAGATCACGTCCTTCATTGGGAGTGAGTGTGGTGCAATTGTCTATGGCAGTCGTTTGGCTAATCGATTTCTGCAGACTTGACTGTCCCTGCGAGCAACAAGGACAGCACGATTTCCGCGTCCTCTGCTGCCATGTCCGAGGAGGACTCGGTCAGTGTTGCGGTCGCGACGAAGGCGGACTTGAGCGCGGTAGAGTACGCTCGCCCGACGCTCCTCCTGCCGGCTAGCCAAGATGACTCGAGCTTGGCTGCTCCTCCTCAACCCTCGCCTGTGGCATCTCCGATCCGTACAACGTCAGGCGGCCGCAGGGCCCTTCCGCCTATACCCCAGCCTGCACCACGCTCGCCTTCACCCCCTCAAACTCAGCCCGCACAACAACGTGCGCAACCTGCAAACCCCCCACCGCGCTTCCGCCGCGCGGTCGGCCTGCCCCCACGTCCCCGCCTGGAGGTCGTAAACGTCACCCCGGCTGACGAGAGGACATCGTCTTCACCGAGCGACACGGCGTCGACGCTCGTCAGTTCCCCGCTCGCTGCAGGGTCTGGTACCCCCACGTCCGGGAAGCAGTGAGCCGTCGTCGTGTCGAAAAATGTACCTTCCGCTGCACTGAGAGACGGGACCTTTCCGGGTAAGCTTCCCGAAGTCTCCGTCGCGGAGCGCGCCGATGTAAGTAAGACCACGTAGCGACTGTCGCTGTATACCGCGGACCTTTCTAGTGCATGTACTATAACCGTAGGACCGTGTCGGTTGCGACGTTGCTGGTCGTCGGCCCCGTGTATAAGACATCGGACTCTATCATTATTTCCTTCGCTTTGCTCTTTGTACACTAGAGCTATCTCATGCTATATACTGCATGGACTCGGTCTGCTACGACGCGTCTGCGCAGCATACGCGCCACGTTCGCACCCTCGTAGACGCGGTCACGTGAGGCGCGTCAGTGACGTCAGTACGATTGGGCGGAGCTATATAACGGATTGGGAGTGCAGGCGGGAGAATGCATTGCCCACGATGTCTGCGTTTCCCGACTACTACAAACTGCTCAGCGTACCCAAGAATGCGACCGTAGAGGAGATCAGGACAGCATACAAGAAGGAGTCGCTCAGGTGAGGTTAGAGCGAAAGGCACCGCCTGACATCACACTCATCCCTGCAGCCGTGCAGGACACATCCCGATAGACTCGTGAATGCGACCCCGGCGGAGAGACAAGCGGCAACGGAGCGCTTCCAGGTATGTGTCGGACAGTGGTTCCTAGAGAGGGCGATAGCTGACTCCCAGCGCAGGCCGTAGCGGATGCGTACTACGTCCTTTCTGACCCAACCCGGCGCAAAGAGTATGACATCCTCTATGCCACCCGCGGTCCTCAAGAGAGGACGGACCAGCCGAAAGCCTCCGCCAACTTCTTCTCTTCCTTCGCAAATATGTTCGGACAAGGGAACGGGACGGGCGCAGAGTCTGCGACTGGAACGACTCCTGCAGACAGACCGGACGCGGAGCATGTGTTTGCAGACGTATTCGAGGAGGTGCGTCCTTCGTCCGAGTCCCCCAGATTCAGAAATTCACTCCAAGGATCAGCTACTCCGTCCTGAGGTTGAGCGCCATCTGCCTTGGTGGACCTGGCTGGGTGCCCTCTGCGGTGCATGGCTTGGCTTCATCATAGCGAACATCCCCGGACTCATGGTCGGCATGTACGCTGGAAATCGCCTTGGTGCCATCCGAGATGCCAAGGGCAAGAGCGTCGCGGCCGTATTCAGTCAGCTAGGGGGCAGCCAGAAGGCAGAGGTATGGACCCTCTCGTTAAACGATGTGAATCCCCCCTCATGCGCACACACTTCTAGATTCTCCGTGCACTAGCTGCGAAGGTGCTCGGCGCAGCTGCCAATTCCTTCTGATTATGACCGTCTCCTCCTGTACACGCTGGATTATTCCCCTTTGTCTCACCGGCGCTTCTGTTTCGCATACATGTACTCTACTGTCGTGCTACTGTAGTCGATATGTAACTTTGGATAGACTGTTACGCTGTCCGTATTTCTGGAGCGAGATGGAAGTGAACGTCGTTGAGAGCCATGTTACGTCGGTAGCTCGGGGCCGGAGCGCCCAGATCTGGACGATCGGCACGGCCAATTTGAGAGACGGCGGTGGCGGACGCGACCCTGGAATGCCTCCCGTACTTCAATCGATGCTGCTCACGCCTGTCGCTCTCGTTCTCTTACGTCTCGCACACTTCTCGCCGGCCAGCCGCTCGTAGGACACGATGACGACGGAGACGCGCACCTCGCGCGCGAACACGCCTAGGGCGCGTGCCGCCCAGAAGACTTCCCAAGGTCCCGCAGTACCTCCTATACTCTCTGCTGCATCCTGCAGCGAACTGAACTTATGCTTACGCGTCCTGTGGCTGTAGTTGCGCGGAGGGCGAGTAGTGTTCCAGCTGTTGGGAGTAAGAGACCGGAGTATATTCTTGGTGTGTATCCTCAGGCGTTCCTCGATCTGGCAGTAGTGCTCACGGAACTGCCTAGATTGTGTCCTCATGACGCCGCGAAAGCGAAGTGAGAGGAGGAAGTCGTCCGAAACCACTCGGCAGATCTGACAATATTCTATTTGGTTCATAGAACGAACAAGCTCGCAAGAAGAACCTGCACCTAGCGGTGCTTCACAGACCCGCCTCGGCACATTTGTATGGTGCGTCTGACCTGATTCCAAACTCGTTGCTGATCCTTACCAGCGTGATGGTCAATGCAGCGGTTCGCAGAAGAAGCCAGCCGCGCGCACAGCCCGGACTCGGGCCCGGTCAGCGGAGAAGGACGCCCCAAGCACGTCCTCTCGGACGACCGCACGAAGCCAGAAGCGCGCATCCTCCCCTATAGTAGCTGTGGAGAAGACCCCTAGCAGGAGAAGAACAACACCCAATTTGCGGACTGCAAACGATACTCCAGCAGGGCCTTCCTCTAGCCAAAGGCGGCGGACTTCGTCGAATGCATCGGTGGCGTTAGGCAAGTCGGCGTCCTCGTCCCGAACATCAGGGGCGGCCGGCCCTTCGCGGAGAAACAAAGGCAAGGCGAAAGCGATCCCGGTCGACTTCGAGACGTCGTCGCAGATCATCGCCGAAGACTCCGCCGACGCCGACTCGTCGACGAGCGGGACGCGCAGAGGGGCGAAGCGGCGGAGGCTCTCGCCACAGTTGTCGCTCGACGCAGAGGAGTTCAGTCCGACTGCTACTGTGGCGGAGGTCGAGCCGGACAGCCAGATGACGGCGGTGGAAGAGGACTTCCAGATGCTCGAGCTGCCGGACGATGCATCGTTGCCTTGGGTTCCGATGGACCCTCAGTCGAAGGAGTCTGCATTCGTACCCCCAGGGCTGAACGCGCTCATCGAAGGTAAGCACTCGCCCACACTCGCCACAATCATTCCTAAACAATGGTCCGACATCTCACGTTTCGTTGCACCACATTCTCAGACATGAAGCGCGCACTGGTTTTCCAGATATCCGCACGCCAGAAAGCCGAGAGCATGCACGCCGAGGAGCTCCAGCGGCGGCGCGAGCTCGAGCTCGAAGCCGCGCGCCTCGCCGCTGCCAATCGCGCGCTGGAGGCGGAGCGGTCTGCGTGGACGGCGGACGCGGCAGAGGCGCTTGCGACGACGCTCGAAAATGCCCTCGTCGCCGATATGTCGCGCAGGCTTGCAAAGCAGGCGCCGTGGGGTGCATCTATCGAGAATATCCCAGAGGACGCGGAGATGCCCGCTGAAGACCCCGCGGATGGTGTTGGAGGAACGAGCTTCGTCCCGGAGACAGATGGGGACGAAGGCAGAAGTCATGCTCAAACTCAAGCTCAGCCTCGGGACGGACGACCGGGTGAAACGAGCACCATGGCTGTGACACAGTCGTAGCGGACTTCACGGGAGATGTCGCCGGTGAGTGTGTATTGAACGGCCGGCTTCTCGAAGCATAGCGTAGTTCTGACCGCTCTTATCCATAGCTTCCGACCGATACCATTGCTGGCATGGGCCCGGGATTCCTCGGAGGAGATACCCTCAAGCACAGGGACAAGGGGAAGGGGTAAACATGAGGCTTACCAGCGGATGGACAGATACCCCTGGCTGGAGGCGTCCGGCCGCAGGAGAGCCACCATTGTGAAAAGTACATTATAGATAGTCACGAACGTGCGATATATGTCAGCCATTCATTCGTATTCTACTTCAACATTCGAAGGCGATCTAGTATTAATACAGGCGTGCTAGTGCGGATGTTTCTGGTAGGCTGTTGTTCTTCGCTCGCGCCGGTGCTGGAGCCGGCGCGGCGGATTGGTAGGTAGGTTGGAGTGCGTATGTCAAAATGTGCGGAATGCATGGATGGGTTACAGTGGGATTATGTAGCTGGTAGGACGTGTGGAAGATCTGAAGAGGCCAAGAAAGACGATGACAACCAAATGCGACCAAAACAAAGAACCTCGGGGTCGGAGCTGAAGCCGAAACGGAACGGGAGAGTTCGAAGGGGGAACCAACCGAGTCCGAAACTGCGCCAGTACGAGATAACCGGTGTTGCGCAGTGTACCAAGAGATGCCACAAGATAAGAAAGGATAGAGGATAGGGATACGTTAGGTATACAGTGTCGTTGTGTCATGGATATAGCAACTTTTGATGATGATGGATGATGAGTTCTGCGCGATTGAATATGTAATGCAAGCGGGAATCGGGTGCACGCATGGGCCTCATGCTGTGGGAAGCACATGCGACGATGCAAAGTTATGGGGACGGATGCGGTACTCGGAGCAACGGAGTACCTCGAGGACGAGGCCGGGGGCGTTGCATTGATGCAGGCTGGCGCCTACAAGGTATGCCGCTCGCTCAATTCCAGAGCTCGCCCACATGCGACTCGTCGAGAGTGGTCAGACCCTCGGCCGCGCGCAGGGCTTCGTAGTCGCTGATACCCACTGCGCCATTGGCCAATGCGAGCGCCAGGGCGGCGATGGCCTTTTCGGAGCGCGAAGCGGGCGAGGGAGAAGGAATAGAGGGCGACGAACAGCCGCCGGGGGTAATGGTCGCAGAGGAAGGCATGGTGCTTCCTATACTCGGGCTTCCGTCACTGGCGTGCGCGGATAGCGGAAGCGAGACGAGGGAGGAGTTCGTCGAAGTCGAGTACGTATGAGACAGGGCCGGAGTCGAAAATGTGCCCGATGCGGACGAAGCGAGCTCCACGTCCATGTCGGCATGACCCTCGTCATCGGAGGAGTAAGCAGAGATCCCTGAGGAGCGCTCGATGGGAGACGAACTACGGTCGCCATCATCGAGGGCTGCGAACGGCGACGAGTGCGCCTCCATCTCGGGCATGTCGATGTCCATCGTCCCGAGAGACAGCGCCCGCTTCTTCTGCACAGGACTATGAGGCGTCGGGAACGAGGACGTCTCTCCGACGATGAAGATGTCGTCCTCGTCCTCTTCGGGCTGCTCTGCAACAGCCTCCGTCGCCTGCGGAGTGCCGTAATACGAGGTGAGGCGGCGCCATGACCGTCTGGGCTGACATCCGTCAGCCGCAGGCCGTTCGGGTCGCGCGGATCGGGAGCGGCTGGACTCCCAGTCACGCATCTTGCGTACGAGGCCTTCTCCGCTCTCGACTACGCTGCGGTGCAGCTCTCCCAGGGCGTCCGCGCGCATGCGGCGTGCCTCGTCCGGTGATATGCGGTCCACCTCGCGCGGGGACGATTCGCGAGAGAAACGGCTGCGTCCAGACTGCTTACGCGCCTTCTTCTGGGGGAAGAACTGGAACGCGGCGGACGTGCTCGGCAGGCGCACGGTCGAGGTGGATGGAAAGCTGAAGGTGGTGGTCGGCTCGACGGGGAAGATGGGATCCGACGCCGTTCCGAACGGCTCGTCGGAAGACTCCTCAGCCTGAGAGACAAATCGCGCTGTGAGCGCACTGCGGCGGACGGGCGGGATGAGGGGATCTGACTTACACTGGAGTCTCTCCGGGCGCGCTTGCCTCTCCGCCATTGGTCTACATCCCACTTTTCGGGCGGTTGGCCGTGCGCGAGGTCCTTGTAGGACGGGCTTCGGATAGAGCTCGGGCGCGAGCGCTTGGCTGATATGCGCCATTTGACGTCGTCAGGCTGCCGGCGGGGGATGGGAGATGAAGCGGAGTGGGAACGGCGGCGATGGGAGAGCCTGTTCGGGGACGACATTTGCGACGGCGGGGAGAGTGTGTGCGACCTGAGGTTGAGAGCCGACGTGGTGGTGGTTGGAAAGCAAGAAGCAAGATCGTCGGCGGGGAGAGGCGGGGAGGGCGGCGGGCAGCGAGCACGCAGGGATGCGATGCTCAGAGGACTGGAGCAGGACGCCTCTCCGCTCCTCTGCTATACATACAGTTCCCCTCGGCACTTGCCGGATTCCCTTTTCCGGCAAAGCGTGGCTTCTCTCTCCTGGGCGCCTACCGTACCAGTGCGGCTGACTGCGACGGACTCGCCGTCACTGTCCTCCTTTGTCTCCTACCGTCGATCTATCTCCCTGCGACGCCGCGAGCTCATATGTCATCCGGAGGCTGGGACTAAGGCACGACCGGAGAGTGTGTACACGGGTGGAGCATGAAACGGCGCTGTAACCGCGTCTGCAGTGGCCAGCTGCCCTCGCACGGTGCCCTGGTTGTGTCAAGTACGTCAAAGATCCCGCCTATTGTATGTGATATCTTGCTTCCAACTACCTATGGTGTATCCCCGGTTGCAACCCCGGACGAGAGGCCCAGGAACCATGGCAGCGGAGACAGTGCTGATGCAAACGACTGCCCGGAGAAGAACTCCAGAGCACTCTTCGGCCCGAGGTTCTTCTCCGAGCTGACGTCCTGCACTCGAAGCATGCTATGGGAGTGCTTGGGGAGATCCTGCACTTTCTGAGCTAGAGCGGTCCTAGACGAGAACGGGCGACATGGTCCGCTGAGCTACAATCGCCGGTGGACTAGTCGGGCGCGTCTCCTCCAACTGTCAGAGCACATACATCCACGCCGGACACCCTCATACACCACAACAAACGCGCGTCCGGCTCGGGCGACAGATTGAATGCACTAGTGAATATCCCCGGCTATACTCGAGATCTCAGCAGCCCGCTTTGGCTAGGAAGCAGGCTGATAGACAAGGAACGGTCCATGACGTGACCCCACACGGCCGCAACAGTGAGCTACCCCACCCCCAGACGCGACTCTGTTGTCCGTATGACCGCTCTGCGCCTCTTTCAGTCGACTGAGCGCGGATCGACGTTGGACCGAATATTACCCCGCATCGCGTTCGGGCGGAGGGATCGTCGCGTGTCGCGCGTCGGGCGAACGTCGGGTGAGCACCCCCTCCTTGGCCGTCGTACATAAGCCCCGCGGAAGGGACGTCGGGTGCCCGCCCATCAAACCCGCACGGTCAGGCAAGCATGAAAGGCATTGTATCGTTCCTGTTGTTCGCGACGGCGGCTTCGGCAACTGTCCTCTGGGACGGGAGGTTTGCTAACTACTCGTAAGTGGCGTCTGAAGGCAGGCGCGGATCAGATTTTCGAGGGATACTGAGCACCCTGAGCAGCACGGCGGCTGACTTCGACAAATGGAGCTGGAGCAACCAGGTCGGACAGTACCAGACGTACATCTACGTGAGTGCTTGACCGATTGACGGCGTGACGTGATCAACGCTCACAGGCTCTGTAGGGCAACTTGCATGTGAGCGCCATGTGCACGATGATTGGAACCTCGCAGACTGAAGGGCAGATGTCTAGGGCGAGAAGGCTTCTTCGTGGCTCACGCTCGGGAGCCAGTTCAAGAACCCTGCGAGTAAGCTAGCCAAAGCAAGACTGCATCTAATCCAGGCGATCGCTCACGTACTACACAGCGACTGGCGAGAAGCAAGGCGTCAAGGTCAAGATAAACGCCTCGTCGACCTGGAATGGCGGCCCTATGCTCAGGACTGAGCTCCTCCCGCAAACGACGAACTCGCTGTCGGGACATCTCTACTTCCACGTTTCCCTGCAGATTCCCACTGTAAACCCTCCGGGTACGCCGTTTCCCTCACGACGCAGAGCACGTCTGACCTGTGAACGCCCTCCATATTTCAGATCCTGCATACGAGCATCAGGTAATGATCGGCCACCGTCGGTATGGCGTAGTCCAGCGCTGACGCTTGTATCTCTTAGATCGTTTTCTGGGAAGGTTAGGCGACGCTCGAGCCATGTTGTAGTACCCAGCTGCATCGCTAACCTCCTGTCAGGCCACTACGCTGATATCAAATACGGACAACTGAGCGGTGAGCGGTACTCCCGTCTGTGCTCGTGACCCTCTATTGACTCCCTTACAGGCCAGAACGGCATCGCCGACACCCTACAAGTCATCACCGGCGGCAAGAGTATCTGGTCCGTCCAGCCGGTGAAGGGTACCTGGGTGAGCCCATCTGCCTCCTGGTCTCGATGCTCGACCGCGGCTCACCGCGCTTGGGCGTCCAGTACAACTTCATCCTCGAGACCGGTTCCCCCGGAGGCCTGTGGGTATCCACGGGAAGCGACCCGCTCAAGAAGGTCTTCACCGGCTCACTTAACGGCAACGGAGGCACGGACTGGCACATCGGTGAGCATTGTATACCAAGTACCCGGTGGGAGTGCGTAACTGATCACGGGGATACAGGCGCCCTGAGACTCCCGCTGAATGGGAATACCCAGCAGATCACGGAGACGGACATCTATTACAGCGGAATCTACGTTGAGGATTCTGGACCTACTACGCAGCCTTGAGCCTGTGGTTTTTAGGGAGGACAGCTTGTTGTACGTAGAGACGCCGATGCTTCCTTACATGCGCTGACCCCCGTACTGGTTGACACGCTGCGTGCAAGGTATATCATCAGTGCGAGGCTCTATATACACGCGTTCATCTCATCTGCACTCGGTATACTTGAGAGGTCACCGGGCGTGCAGCCTACGCTATCGCTCAAAGTGGCGAACAGTGAGCTTACCTCTGCGTATTACACTTCCTTCCTCGTGCTTGGGAAAGGAATGGCTGTGAGGCCGCATGCACGCCCGGATATAGCTGAACAGCGCACCGTCGGCGCGACAAAGATGGATGATTGTCGTACGTACATGCGCGTGCCAGTCATCGTTATTGCGCTAACACCCGTCCCTTTCAAGACTCGGGATGCGATAAAGCTCCCGGCCCGCAACTTTGCCATCCCACCACTTAATCTCCGTCCTAGAGGTAGCCGGGAGACGTCATGAGTGCGATAGACAGCCTGTTCGGCGATGACCATTCCGCAGCGAAGGGCTGATGCGCACACGACCATGTGGCCGCACTAACGTCTCGCTCGGGCAGGGCAGACAGTTCCTGTATCCGAAGGTCGCAAGACAGGCAACCGAGTCCGCGGCCCTCCACCGCACGCGGGAGCCCTGCTCATCGCACGCGCACTTGGCAGGTCTGTGCCATCGAACGAGCACGACTCTTGTCCCGAGGTCGCCGGGGGAGAGACCCGATCAACATCATGGCCAGCTGCGAGGGGAGGCCTGTTCCGGGCTGCGAATGATCTGCGAGCGTACTCCGCGAAGTCCGCGAACACGTCAGATGCTGCCGACATGTGAAGGGACGCGGTGTGCTGCAAGATGGAGGCCTGTGCCCGTCTCTTTTGGGTGCCGATCCCGCCCCTCTATCCGCGGAGCACAGGCACATTAAAAGGTCGCCATGTCGTCTGCCCGCAGAGTGCAGGCCTCCGGACGCGATGTCTTTGCTTTCGTCTGCTCTCGTTGTCCTCGCGTGCACCCTCGCTGGGTGGCCCGCCGTCGCGCTCGCGGATGACCCTTGCACTACCGGAACAGGGTTCGTATACAGTACTGGGCGGACTACAAGGATCTAGAGTCTAATTGACAGCTGGTGGCTATGCTCTACAGGTCGAACTTGACGACATGCTCACCCGGCTTTATGTGCGTCACCAACAAGAACAGTACGTCGTCGCAAAGCGCTCGTCTCGGAACGCCTCTCTGATGCACATGCATCAGCCTCCTTCTGCGCGGTCAGCCAGCAGCCAGGATCGTCTCCTGTTCTTTCACCGAGCGTGTCTACTCCTTTTACGCAAGATGTAGCAAACATATCGCCGGAGTGGGCCGCAGCCTACGCGAAGGTATATCACAGTCTACTGAGGTCTGGTTCCGTCGGTGTATGCGTGCTAACGTCACATAGGCCAAACCGATTGTCGCCAAACTGTCTAATGCTGACAAGGCCAGCCTGGGTACAGGTAAGTATTACGTCGGCCACAGGTGGCGCATCACTCACTGGTGCCCCCGTGCAGGCCTTGGCCAACTGGGAGGTGAGTGGACTCTAGGCAGCGGAATCACTGCGTTGTTACCACTTTCCCTCAGGCGCTTGTATCGGCAACACCGCTTCCCTCTCATCCATCCCCGGGTTCTCCGGTTTCTGCTTGCAAGGTTGGCAAGTCATCCCTCGCGCAGACGTGCGGTCGTATGACACTCGACCTCAGACAGCCCCGTCGGGGTGCGCTATGTCAGCGGAAACTCGGTGTTTCCTGCGTAAGCCTTCCGTGGAAACCATTAGTGACCCTCTTGGCTGACCTTCAGCCAGGGAAATCAATGCGGCCGCCACGTAAATGCCCTTTTCCAGATGATAGTCTTTCTGAGCGTCTGACATTGCAACAGATTCAACCGCACCCTCATGCGAGCTCGCGGCACTGCCATGGGCGAGGAGTTCCGGGGCAAGGGAATTAATGTCGCCCTCGGCCCCATGATGTGAGTAAGAGCCAGTGCACTAACGACCTTGCTGCCTGATAACTCGACCCAGGAACCTAATGCGCGCACCCGCCGCCGGACGTAACTGGGAAGGGCGAGTGCTCATAGTTCACAGGCGACGATTTGCCGAGCTCACGCAGCTTCATGCAGTGGAGGAGGCGACCCCTACTTGACGGGCGAGCTTGCCTTTGAGACTATCCAGGGCATACAGTCGCAGGGAGTGCAGGCCTGCGCCAAGCACTTTATCAACAAGTAAATGCGGCCCTCATACATCCCTCATACAGTGCTGACGCGTCAATCTAGCGAGCAAGAGCACTTCCGCGACAGCAGCAGCTCCATTGTCGACGACAGGTGCGTGTAGGTGCTACGCCCTGCGCATATAGTGACTTATCTTCGCATGATATTGCAGGACGGTAAGAGGACGCATCCGACTTGTGGCAATGCGACTGACTGGCACGTTGCGACCAGCAACATGAGCTGTACGCACATCCGGTGAGTTGAACGACAAGTAGGTCTTCTACGCCCCTGCTGAACTCTTGATAGTTCCTGCGCAGTGTCCAAGCGAACGTCGCGTCGGTTATGTGCAGCTATAGTAAGTCTCCGTCACTGTTTTCTGACATTGTCAACTTTCTAACATGTCCCTCCCTCTATAGACCAGAGTGAGTAACTTGCGGAACGATTATGCCGAGAAGACTCTGAACGTGCTGTTAGTCAATGGCACCTACGCTTGCGAGAACGACAAGACCATCAACGGCCTTCTCAAAGGCGAGATGGGCTTTCAAGGATGTATGTCTAGGTCCGTCACTTTTGTAGCACTGACTGACGAAGCTTGTTAGATGTCATGTCGGGTGAGAACGCCTCCACATTCAGTGTAGCCCTAGCTGAGATCCCTGTCCAGATTGGTATGCGACGCACTCGACAACCCCTGCTGCTAACGGCGGGTTGGACGTGAGTCCTTCACTCGACATGCGCCTGTAGCCTCTCGCTGAGACTACCGCCTTCTAGATGACCATGCCTGGCGACGAGTTCTTTGCTTCCTTCAGCTCGTGAGCACTGTGTCTGAGTTCTCAGTGATTAGGCCTTCTGACAACAGCAGGTATTTTGGCTCCAATTTGGTCAACGCCGTCAAGAACGGTGACGTGCCCCAGGCACGTCTGGATGTGAGTACCTCTCGACGATAGTCGACCAGCGAGGATATTCACGGGGGGCGCAGGATATGGCTACTCGTATCCTAGCTGCATGGTTCGTGACCTTCTTCCAAGCCGGGGATCGGTATACTGAAATCCTTTGCAGGTACATGCTTGGCCAAGACTCCGGGTACCCAGCTGTCAACTTCAACTCGTGGCTGCCCTTTCTGGCGGACAACGTCAACGTGCAAGGCGATCACGCCAGGTGAAGGCACTTCTCAATTGCGCTGCTGCGACCTTGAACTGATTATCACTTCAGTTTAATCCGGAGGTTTGGAGCTGCCTCCGCGATCTTGCTCAAGAACCAGGGCAACGTTCTCCCGCTGCACGCTCCGCAGTCCATAGCCGTGGTTGGGAGCGGCGCGAGGTCCTCCATCCTCAGCTCGAACGAGTGCGTAGGGTTCATCCGTGCTATCATGAGTGCTTGTCTGAACGTGCGAGTAGATGCCTTGATCACAGCTGCGACGATGGCGTCCTCGGCGTTGGATGGGGAAGCGGGTATGCTGTCACTTCTCGCTGATCGTAATCGCCTTCTCACCATTCTCCATAGCTCCGCGAGCTTCCCATACCTTGTGGCAGTAAGCTACAACTGCCGTCCGATACGCTGCGTTGAAAACTGAAGCCCTGAGTCCGCGCTAGCCTTTGGATGCTATAACGACTCGCGCCAAGGCAGATGGGACGTCCATCTCCTCTTGGACATTAAATGACGATGTGAACTTGGCAGCCAACGCGGCGAAGGGGAAGCAGGTTGCCCTTGTTTTCATCACTGCTGACAGCGGGTAAGCTCAGTCATACAACGCTATGTGTGTGGACGGCATTGGAACTGAGCCGGCTTCATAGTGAGGCCTCGTATACGGTGGAGGGCAATGCTGGGGACCGCAATAATCTTCAGGCATGGCACAACGGGGTATGTACTACATACCAGTGCCAGTCGTGCGTATTCATAGAGCTTCTGACTCCGACACCTACGATCTACATAGGACGCCCTTGTCGAGAAGGTCGCGAGTGTCAATAACAACACAATTGTCGTGGTCAACAGTGTCGGACCTATCATCATGGAGTCTTGGATCGAGAACCCGAACGGTGAGCACCCTGCACGTACCCTCGTCGGAGTAGACTGACTCTCTGTGCTCTCGCAGTCACCGGAGTGGTAAGCCGTGTTGCCCGTGCGCTGAGTGTCACGACTCAGGACTTTGTGCAGATCTGGATGGGCGTTCCTGGTCAAGAGGCTGGTGAGTACACAATCCGTATGTGAGTAATCTGAGTAGTCACTGACATGACTATAGGTAATGCGCTCGTGGATGTCCTGTACGGCGACGTGAACCCCAGGTTCGGCTTTGCCTGTTGTCTGTACCATGCGTCGACTTACTCTTGACCGACTCATATCCAGTGGCCGGCTGCCATTCACCATTGCGAAGGCCGAACCCGACTACTCCGCTCGTGTCATCTACACGGGCTCCGGCACGGTGCAGATCCCGTACTCGGAGGGTCTGTTCATCGACTACCGCCATTTCGATGCCGTGAGTCTGTTTTGCATGTCGACTCTCCAGTGAAGTCTCACGCACCTCGTACAAGAACAACATCGCCCCTCGATTTGAATTCGGATTTGGTCTTTCCTACACCACCTTTGCATACTCCAACCTGAAGATAAGCGGGTCAACCTCGGGCGGCACCAGGCAACCCATCGGACCAGGCTCTTCGCTGGACCCGTGGTATGTAACAGTCGCTTCGGGAATAAACGACTGCAGACTGCTCATAGACCTCACGCAGGCTACACGACCCTGTCGTGACCGTATCCTTCACCCTCAAGAATACAGGGTCGAGGGCTGGTACAGAGGTAGGTCATCGAGGCTGCCATGCTCCCCGATTGCTTGCTTACTGCGCGCTCTGTAGGTCCCACAACTGTACACATCTCCACCGGCCTCCGCGCAGTCTGCACCGCTAAACCTCAAGGGCTTCGACGCGGTGTTCCTGAACCCCGGCGAGTCGAAGATGGTGACTTTCCAACTCTCCCGCTACGACTTCTCCATCTGGGACGTCGTCGGGCAGCGCTGGGAGATCGCCAAGGGCGTCACAGGCATCTCGGTGGGCGCGAGCAGCAGGAACCTGAAGCTGAAGGGATCAATCACGAACTGAGCCTTCTTCCTATCGACGTGGATGCGTGTCTTATACCCCTATGTACTCTTGAGTCTTGGCTGTTGAACGTCGATGATCCCTCTTTTTGAAACAGAATACATTCATGTGTCGCAGACAGAAAACAAGAGAGAAAGCGAGTAGCAAAACCAGGCAGAACAAATGTCGATCGCGGAACACCACAGCCAGTACGCAAGTCCGTCAGTACGCTACAGTCCATAGAGCATGTGCAGCCTCCCGCCTCTCAAGCCAGTCAACTATCACTGCGCGGCCTCAAGCGACCTCCTTGTTCTTGCCACCCGTGAGCTGCCGCACGAGGAACATACCACGGCTCTCGCCGCCCTCGCTCTTCGTGCGCGCCGCAAAGCCGATGGCGCTCTTAGGGCGCGGGTATCGAGAGGCTCCTGGGCGAGGACCATCAAACATCTTCGTCGGACTCGACGTCAACTGACGGGTGGGACTAAGACCGCCGCCGGTCAGCTGCCTCATGAGAGCTGGGTCGGAACCTCCGAGCCCAGTGAACTGGCGGGCGAGAGTGGTGGTGCCGGTGAACTGAGGTGCGACGCCCCCGAAGGCGCCTCGGCTCCCGGTGTACGTTGGCACGAGGGGCGTGCTCCGCGTTGGTGAGGGCGAGTTGCGGTGTTGTGCAGGCATCAGGAGCTGTGTTCATAACTTAGTAATGCATATGGAGTACTCCGAAGAGCAAAGACCTACCATGCACTCGCGACACCACACGCCTCCGTCCCTATCAGTCTTCGCCGCGCTATCGAGCTTCTTCCCGCACCCAGGCTTGCCCTCCTCCTTCCTCCGGCCCTTCGCTTCCTTCCCACCACACACCAGACACGTCGCGTGCCAGCGCGTACCCTGCGGTCCAGGCACGACGCCCCTCTCCATAGGTGACACAGACTTGTTACAGCCCGGGCACGACGCCGAGCCGCCGAACCGCGGCTGCGGGAATGTGAAGGTCTGCTGCATCGCAGGCGCCGTCTTTGGTGGAGGCTCATAGCGGCTCGTGCTCGCCGGGTGGTATGTTGCGGTGGCCGTCCGGGTCGCAGGCTGCGTGACGGGTGCTGACTTGGGCATCGTCGCGGTGTAGGTGCGCACGATCGTCTTCTCGGGCGGTGCGCATTGGACATGGCAAGCGCCCTTCGGGCTACGCACGAACACCGCCCGTCCGCCCTCGCTGTCCTCGAACAACCTGTCGCACACCGTACACCGGAAACACGATGCATGATACGTCTTCGGTGGCACGCCGGTGCTGGACGGCTGCTCTGGAACAGTGACGAACTTCCCACCGTCCTTCTTGCTGAACAGTGGCAGGTTGCACCTGGCGCAGCGCGCGTCGGCAGGCAGAGGCGTCGGTATCGTGATGTCGTGCGGTAGCGTACGCGACTTGGGCGTCGGGGTGGTAGCTTCACCCTTCACGTGCGGGCTGCCGTTGCTTGCCTTTTCCGCGTGCACTCTCCGAGAGGGCGGGCTGAGAGACGGAGGAGTGGACGGTCCGCTGGACTGCGTCGCCGCGTCGGAGAAGTCGCCAGCGAGGTCGGGTGTAGGCGGGACGGAGTAGTCCGTCGCAAGCGACGTTCCAGAGATGCTCTTCCGAAGTCCAAGTCCAATGCGTCCAGACTCGGGCGACGTCAAGCCGCGGGCAGGACGAGGTATGCGTGAGAGCGAGCCGTTGACCACGCTGGACGATATAGAGCTCATAGACGTGTCGGGTCCGAAGTCGATCAGGTCGCCCGTAGGCACGCTAGGGAAGGCGCCGAGGAGCGATTCGACCTCTGCGTCACCCGTGCGGTCTGCCTGCAGGGTGTGCACCGTATCGCCCGTCATGTCTCCGCGCATAGAGTCGGCGTTGCCAGTTGTGTCGCGACGGACGTAGCTCGTGCCTCCAGTAGTCTGCGGCCGCATATAGCCAGCGCCTCCTGTGTTGTCCCGGCGCACGTAGCTGGTGCCACCTGTGTTATCGCGCCTGACGTGGCTAGTGCCGCCTGTGTTGTCGCGACGGACATAGCTCGTGCCGCCAGTATCGTCGCGACGAACCTGGCTCGTGCCACCAGTGTTGTCCCGGCGGACAATGCGAAGGGGCGCGATCGACCCTGGAGTCGTCTGCGGTTGGAGTGGTCCTCCGAGGTCTCCATCGTCAGCCAAGGCAGACGGCGTCCCACTGGAACGCGGACGCGAGCGCGAGCGAGAACGGCGTCTAGGTCGAGTAGGCGTGGTGGTTGTAGACGATGAAGAAGCAGCAGCGTCTGCCTGACCGGGAGCGGACGGAGGACCGGGGGAGGCCTGTCTGAGGAATCGCTGCTTCATCTCTTCAATGGCATCTGCAGTGGGCGGCTTCGAGGATACGGGGCTGCCATAGCGCGGACTTCCCGAGCCAGCCAGTCTCGCGCTGAGGGGAGAGCCTTCGCCCCCTTCTGGATCCGGAGACCTGAGGCGGCTGTAAGACCGTCGAGAGAGGGGGCTGCCGTTCCGGGTCGGGGACGAGTCGGAGTTCTGGTATCTAGAGAGCGCATCGCGGGCTGAGGGCGAGCCGACGCTGGACGAGGAGTTCGCACGCGCGCGAGCAGCGAGACGCTCGGCGGTAGGGCTAGCATCCCCAGCCAGCATGGTCGTGTACCGCTTGCTGAGAGGGCTCTGGGTGCCAGGTGGTGAAGTAGCCATATGCGCAGAGGGACTAGAAGTGTTGTTCATGAAGCGCGCGCCCCGACCCTCAGCGACTGGAGTGTTGTCGCGACTTCGTATACCAAGGCGCATCTCGAGCTCCTCGAGTGCTGGGCTGCCCTCGCGCTCCTTATTGGTGCGCTTGATGCCCCCTAGGTTGCTGCGCTCCTCTTCCGAGTCCTTGCGGCGGCGGGGTGTGTTCCCAGAGGGACGCTTTAGGCAGCTCTCAAAGCAGTCTGCGCAGCTCGGTCGACCTAGCAGGTCGACCATGGGGTGATCGCTGATGTTCTCGAAGCAGCCCTCGCAGGCAAAACAGCGCTTGTGCCAGACTTTGCCGCTTGCTTCGACGAAACCGCCTTCGCTCTTCAGGATCAGCACGGGCTTGCTGCAGGCGGGACAATCGCCCTTGGAGCCTCCGTTGGCTGTAAAGCAGGGTCGGCACAGAAAGCGGGTACCTGAGCCAACATCTTCGATGGGCAGCCCAGGGCGGATCGACGTAGGGTCGGGGTATATAGTGGCATCAGGCGGGAAAGGAGAAGAGCATAGAGCACAGATGAACGTCGAGAGGGTTTCCTTAGGTTGTAGTACAGATCCGTAGACTTTAGCAAGGCGGGAGCCGCTGTTGAGGTTGGGCAGGATGCCCTCTTCGGGGTTTGCAGTTGAGGCAATGTCATCGTCGTGAGAGGCAGAGCTGGAGTGCTTGAGAGGAGATGGGGGTCGGGCAACGGAAGTAGAGGAAGCAATGTGTGCTGAGACTCTGCGGTCTAGGGACACAGCGACAGGTTTCTGCGATTCAGGACGAGGGAAGCGTTTGATAGGAGACGTAGTGGAGGATGAAGCAGGCGTCTGGAATGCTTGACCCGTGTTGGTTCGGGGAATGGGCTTAGCGGGTGCGGTCTTGTCGCGGGTCACGTAGGTCTTCGACCAGGGATCCTGGGTCTGCTTGTCGCCATCCTGGTTCCACTTTACCACAGGCGCTGTTCAAGGTGTAAGCGCACCGTTTGCGCAGCGACAACTTCAGCAGGACTCACCGACGGAAGTGCCACCGCACTTGCAGCGGGGACCGACGACGATATCACCACATCTCCTGCAGAAACCCATGGAACGATGTACAGAGAAGAGGAAAGCAGAAAAGACAGGGTCAAGCAACGAAGGGCGTGCGTGCGGGTCGTGAGAGAGGCGTGGTGTGCGTAGCACCTGAGAGTCAAACTGAGAGAAGCCGTTGCGTTCAACGAGGCACCCAATGCACACAACTCCAATTAGGCAATCCAACCATGGCGCGGTCACGTGCACAACGCGTCTTACGCGCCTCGCGTAGCCAAGCTCCACCAGGTATGCAGAGCTCAGCCTAGCCTACTCTATACAGCAGTAATACACGATGATGATAATGTCAGAACTCTCAAGCTGGGATTAGACACGCGCGAGACTGGTTCCAGCAGAAGGTGAGTTCTATCTGCGGACACCTCTGTCGAGTCGACGGGGTCAGGTTTCTTTGTCTCATTGATAGGCGGCGTGAGCGCACCTTCTCAGCATCGTGTTCTTGCTCTTCATGCACTTGCGTTCTGCCAGCGATGCTAAGCTGCGTGACTGGACATGAGTTGAAGCGCCCACATCGAGTATGGGAAGCACGTACCAACGAGCAGAGACGCTGTACATTTGGACCACTGAGCTCCTGTAGTATCCGAGTGTAGTCATCATCGTCCTCTTCCCCGTACTTCAGCCTCTTCATGTGGTCGATCATGCACATGGTCCAGGGGGACGCCACATAGTACCTCACTGACGATGTCCATCTACGAATGAACGCAAGAAAAGAGGGAAACGACGACTCACTTGCAGCCGGAGGAGCGTGTTGCGCGAGCGCCGCTAGCGCGCGGCAGATAACAGGAAAGACGAGGAGCGCAAGCGGTTCCCCCGCCCCTCCAAAGTCGCGATTGAGGATCAGCAGGGCCACGTCGCGACAGTAGTTCCAAGCTTCGAAGCATGCGAGAGCATCGCGACTACGGGTGTGAGCCGTCGCTGCTATATAAGCAGAAATTGACGCTGCGGTGCTTGTTGAGCCATGTATATTCATTCAACACACAGGGGCTTTACCTGCGAGTGGAAGGTTCCCGGGATCCATCTCGTCCATGACATCCCAGATGAACTGCCCTCCTAGCTTGGCCGCTGACGCCTCCCCGTACTCATGCCATATCGCTAGAGCGCCGATAGCAGCGTCGCCGAGCATTGTCCATGTTGGAGAATCCAAGGCTTCTGACTCTAACCGGCTGAGGACGGCGGAGAGAAGCAGCCGCGCAGGATCGGATAGGGTGCGAGGCGTTCGGCCTGCCCTCCACACTAATGTGAGCATTTGTAGTGCCTGCCTGCAATGCCGCAGCTCTGACTCGGATGCGTTGTCTCGGATGCGTCCGGTCTTCAACGACCTGCAGGCAGCATGAGGGATATAGTCTACATGGAACACTGTGACACCACTCACGAGCGTGTACGGCGCAATGCTGACGAACGAAGTTCGTGAGGCAGAGGTGGCTGGCTACAATACGCAAAGAACCTACTACGGTCCCAAGCAAGCGTATACTCCGATCGAGGATCGTCCGTGATATCTATAGCAGAATGGAGGCTCGAAGGGGAGAATGATAGGCCTTCCAAGAGGAGATCCTTGACTGCAGAACCTCAGAGCAGGTCCTTGATCAAGCTTGGACCATGCAGGAGTACTCACTGGCGAGTTCGAGGCCATCGTCGCCCAGCAACAGGAAGAGTCTGTACATAACGCTGTACAGGGGCGGCAAAGCTGCGCCGTGCACCGGCGTGGCTTGGAGTACGTGCTTGATGCTCCAGCACGCTTTCAGGACCACGTCCAACACCGGAGCGCCGAGCGCTCGAGAGGTAAGTTCCCTCGCAGTGGAGAGGGCGCATGTAACCAGGCGCTGAGGGTCGTTCGGTGAACCGCAACACAATTAAGGCAGACACAGTCGCGTACCGACATCATCGACAACGCCGCAGACGGATTGCTTTCCAGAGCAGCCGCCAGATCATCGTCCCACCACTCCACCGAATGTCCATCGACAATATCTACGACGGATGCATCCAGATGGTGCAGCCATGTCGCAGTCTTGCTTTCTGTCAAGCTCGGCTCTTCAAAAGTACACACCCACTCACTAGACATTCGGCCACATCCGAATTGTACAGACGGGTATCGTCCCAAACTCTCCACGACCAAGGCAGGACATGGCCCCATTTCACGAGGATAGTTTGCGCAACGTCAAGCTCAGTCACTGGAGAGACACTGCGCCTCGCCTGGGAGGTGCCGTTGGTTGAGAGAACGTTCTCTATCAGCTCCAGCAGGGTACCATGCGACTGGGGCATGCACGGCGAGTTGGTACTGGTCTCGAACGTATCGGCCACCTGCAGATGGTCAGCCGCTGCTAGCTAGTTCGGAGCGGGTACATATCGCACCGCAAACATGGAGACGAGCATGGCGTAGGTGATTCGCTCCTG
Organism: Trametes cingulata; assembly: GCA_022385765.1. Lineage (NCBI taxonomy): Eukaryota > Fungi > Basidiomycota > Agaricomycetes > Polyporales > Polyporaceae > Trametes > Trametes cingulata. The sequence goes on along the minus strand of MU277982.1, from coordinate 1,959,093 downwards.
CTCGCCCACATCTATCAGAAGATGTGACGCTTGATCTCTTTTGTTGCTCAGTTGCTTGACACGGCGTTGAAGTATGCTGAGCAGGTCGTCCCCGGCTCTCCTGTGACCATCTCATGAGCAGGCCGCCGATCAACCAGCAATGTAGGACCAACATGGGCTCTACGGCAGCATCGTAGGCAAGCCCCGAGGCCATGACGTTCATTCCCCAGACTAGAGTGAACGCTAGTCGGGTGGCGGCGGGCGAAGCATACTCAGAGCAGAGGACTTGTAGGATATCAGGCCATTTGTCTGTGACGACGCATTCAATCGCCATTGAGTGTATTACATCTATCATGGACTTACTAGGCAGCTGGACTGCGGCCCGCAACATGTCGTCTTCCTTCTGAGCGCGCACCGCGTCCGGTTCGTCAGGGTCGGATGGCTGCACGTCATGGAACATTCCTGCCATGCAGATAATGGCTTGTGCGAGTTTGGCCAGCACAACGTCGACCCAACAGACCGCGATGGCCGATGTGAAACCGTCCAGACTGCGGGAGGCGATGTCACGGAAGAGGACTCTGTACTTGAGTAGTAGGGTCATCGTGCACTCGTCCACTAATAGACACGGGAGCCACAGTCAGCACAGGGGAAATGAGAGTAGCACTTGCTCCTACGCATTACGAGCAGTGCTGCAGGTATGTCTTCGACGTCCTCTTCAGGCTGTTCCCAGATTTTCATCACGCGCTCCAGGAAAGACAGAATCGTGCTGGATATATGCTGTATGCTCTCGTGCAATCGTTCATCCTATGCATATGAGTATCACGTTCGACCACAGGCCGTGTGTGGGACACTCACATGTTCTACTGCGCATATATCCATCCCTCCCAAGGTGTCAAGCGCGGCGCGCAGCTCGAGAGCTCCCACTGATGTCTGGCCAATTCGCCCGAGCTCGACAGACATCTGCATAAAGTCAGCTGCATCCCATCCGGGCGCAGACGCGCCGGACTCGGACTCTGTGTCACTAGAGTCAGCCATGAATAGATGAAAGTGTGTGCGCTGCAGGGCTCTGATGGGGTAATTGGTGGAAAGCCGAGAGACATTGGAAGGTGATGCTCTGGTGGGCACTGGGAGCCGAACAAGTAGGATGGCCTGCTTCTGTGGCGGTGTTCTGGAAGTGCAAGCAGATTGCGGGCCCACTTCGTGACGCGAAGCACAGGCATGAGCGGGGTACGATGTCGGCGCAGACAGGAGCAGCAGTACCGCGCCAGGATAGAATACAGGAGTATAAGCACAACAGGGTTATCACCTATAGGCCAGGTACATCTTTCAGCAGGTTTGTGATATCAGACTTGCACTCGAGCTCCTGAAATGAGGTCGAGAACACCGACTCGAACGCCTCATTCGCCTCTGCGGTCTGCAGACACTCGGCTCAGCACCTCCTTTCGACATCATACGTCGAATACGTACCTCTCCGCCACAGTACTCGAAGTCCTCCCAGCGTTCATCTTCTTCCGCGTGAATCAATGTCAGCATCTCCCTCCTGACCTGGGTCATGCCGCCCTGGAACTGCAACCCCGTCGAACTCTCCCCAGCTTTTCGTACAGCCACCTGGACCTCTTTAGCGTCTCCAGCCGGCTTCTTCTCTTTCTTCGGTGCGGGCGCAGGCGCGGGCTCGTCTGGATCAGGAGGGGGACCATCGTCTTCATCGGAGTCATCTCCACCGCGAGTTCGCCTTGTTTTCCTCGTGTACATGTCCATGTAGGTCAATGTAGGGCGGAACTGGTGAGTCTCGCTGATCGGGTGTAGGTGCAGATGTCCTGGAAAGATTCATGAGATGTGTGCTGTGTTGCGTAACGTTGTCATCATGGCACTGACCTTCTCGTAGCACGCCCAAGACATATGTGCCGGATTGAGGGATTTGTTCGCTGCGCATGCGCACCTCCGATAGCCTTGGCTCCTCCCCTTCCCTCTGCTTCACCTTCGGTAGCTCCTGGTTCTTCTCCTTGTCATCCTCAACTCTCGCAGCTCCAAGGTCCTTTGACCTCTCCGCATTCCAGACCTCCGGACGCGTATCGACAGGGACATGGACCTCCAGTCGCTTCACCTTCGGCTTCACGCGTGCTCGGATGCGCTTGCCACTCGCCGCGGCTGATGGGGGCACCTCCAAAGGGCGAGTGAGAAGAGGAAACTGGTGGAGATGAATGTTCGGTTGTAGAGCATTGGTGAAGTGGACGGGGATCACTGAGACGAGTCTGTCTTCGCCCTCCATGGTCGCGGTAGCCTGACGCGAGCGCTTGCGATCGCGCCTCCTCAAATGAGCGCGTCGCGGGCGCGTAAATTTCCTCCCGATCGTCCCCACCACACGCCCGCCACGAGCTCGTTCGTCCTCCCCAGAGTCTCCTGCTGCCTCCGACTCTACCTCCGCAATGGCAGCTGTGGTAGACCCCTCGAGCTCGACGGCGACTACGTATACCTTGCGCAAGCGGAAGCGGCAGGATTCTCTAGTCATCCATCTCTCGTCCCCTGCTCCGAGTTGTGAGAACGACCCTACGTGCACCGAGTCCGACTTCGACCCTGGGCAAGCTTCTGATGCGGCGGGCACCACCTCACGCGCGCCCGCTCCCAAACGCCAGAAACGGTATGCTTGCAGCTTTGAGGGGTGCTCGAAGGCGTACTCGAAGCCTGCAAGGCTGGCGGAGCATGAACGCTCACATACAGGAGACGTATGTGTCGGTCCTCATCTGAGTAGAGGGATGTGTAGCTGACACACCCCGAAGCGTCCATTCATATGCCCCACATGTAACAAGTCGTACTTGCGCGAGACCCACTTGCAAGTGCATGCGCGTACGCACCTCCCGAGCTCCGCCAAACCGTTCGCCTGTGAGGAGGAGGGGTGCGGGAAGCGATTCTGGACTGCCCAGCATCTCCGTGTGCACCTTGAACTTCATAGAGGAGAGAAGCCATTCAAGGTAGGGTATTGTCCGGCCCTGGTGATTGAAGCATACTGAAGAGCCCTCGCAGTGTAATGAGCCCGGGTGTGATGCAGCCTTCGCTAAGCACCATCAATTGCGCGAACATATCTGCACGGCACATTCTCCCCCTGGGACCAAACCATACCGCTGCGAGCACCCCGGCTGCACGAAGTCGTTTGCCACCAACCAGAAACTCACCGCCCACGCCAAGACACATGATGGTAGGTCTGCCTTCTCCAAAGCCCGGATGAAATGGACACTGACGGCCAATTGCTTGCGCAGCCAAACGGTATACATGTGTGCACAAATCCTGCCTTCCGGCCGAAGGTACCGAACCGACGTATCATTCTACATGGTCGGCATTGCAGCACCACATGCGCACCGCGCATCCTCCGACCTGTCCTCACCCATCGTGTAAGGGCAAGACCTTCTCACAGCAGAAAGGCCTGCGCGCACATCTTAAGATTCATGCTCAGCGGGAGCAAGAGGGCGACATGGATGACGCCATGGCAGGTTCTGAGCCCGATGCGGACGAGCCCCAGCGTAAGAAACGTCGTGGTGGAGAGGTTGGTAGAGACTGGGTGTGCGACGTAGATGGGTGCGGAAAGGACTTCAAATCCGTAAGCTAACCTATTCTCCCGGACAGGCTCCCTGAAGACTGACGGTTCCCGTAACCTTTGCAGAAGAAGGCATTGACGACACATCACAACATCGCCCACCTGGGGCGCCGAGACTTCGTCTGCCCACACGAACATTGCAAGCGCGCCTTCGGGTACAAGCATCTCCTGCAGCGACATCTCGCCAAGCTGCACGCTCCTCAGGAATCTTCTGAGTCGGCGCACGAGGATGGTCATTTCTCCGACTCCGACTCGTGCGTTGAGGGCGACTCTGACCACCCGCCCGATGCTGCTGCGCACAATAACTCAGGCGCCATGGACATCGATTTCATCACTGGCAGCACGTACGCCTCGCATGCCAAAGAGTCCATCAAGCAGGCTACGAAGCTGCAATGCCCATTCCCGTATCTCCCGCCACTCCTCACCCCCGAGGTTGCAGACGAGGGAGCTGGGAACTCCGTCCCGATGGCTTCGGGCAGCAAGCGGAAGAGCGATTGTCACTACGTCTTCAGTCGTGCGTACGACTTGCGCCGTCATCTGCAAGCCGAGCACGGTATCAGCGTCAAGCGGGAGAACGTTGACGAGTGGGTGCGTCTTCAGAAGGAGGCGAGGAGGGCTGTCGTTGCACAATAGCGGTATCTTTGACTTCTATGATCTATACCTCTGATATACGCTTCCTTGACGGATCTGGATTCGGTGGGCTTCGCGCTGAAGTTAGAATGTGATGGACTGGTGGTAGTGGACCACTGAGTCAGTGCGAGTGCTGCCAGGAGTCTCTCACTCCTGATGTATTTATTTGTCAATGTATTTATCAATCCGATATGGTGTAGTGGCTAACATTATCGCCTCTCACGCGATAGCCCGGGGTTCGATTCCCCGTGTCGGAAGCTTTTTGGTTCCATTATCTTGTGGGCTTCTCTTCTGTAACGACTTCGTTTCATACGATGGCACAGATGCATTCCCAGCTCTCCCGCCTCCTGGGAATAACTGTGGCTCATGTAGGCTTGTTTCACTGAGGTTGCGCATGGTCATGCATCGTTCAGGAACTGCCCCCGTCCAGTGATCAATTGGCCGACGTCGCCTCCGAGTGCGCTGATAAGCTCGTCATTCGTTTCGTCGCTTCCCGCGCCAGCGGCCACTTGTCTCCCACCTCGTTAAAGCCGCTCTTGACCTCCCAAGCTCTCCCATAGAGCCACACGAGCAAACATGCCCGTCGCGGAGGTCAAGCTCCCCATGTATGGGGTTGGTCCAGGCAAAGTAGCCGCGCCAGCGCAGCCCCTCCGCCGTCGCTTCCTGCGGTTCATCCTCGCCGGCGCCACAGTTCTGTCTGTGGTTGTCGTACAATACGTTCGACTCTACGCAGGTCTAGCTGATCCCGGTGACTTCTCCGTGAGGGTCCCGTTGCGCGCGCAAGAGTACTTGGACAAGTGTCATCTACTCACCGTGAAGCCTGGTCCACCTCCCGACTTCCATACTCGGACGCATTCGGACCGCTTCGTACCAGGAACTCAGCCTACGCTCATTACCGTGCGTCGGATACGCGCCAGTCCCTCTATTGAGCATCGCTGACATTCTCCGCCCTATCAGAATGCGACTATTTGGACTGGACGCGACAATGGCCTGGAGGTCGTCCAGGGAGACATCCTCCTCCATGGAGGCATTATCAGACGTGTCGGACACCTCCAGCAGTCCGCACTGGACGACTACGCGGATTTGACGCGTATTGACGCGAAGGGACGCTGGGTATCTCCGGGGCAGGTCTGTTTACCGCACAGTTCGAAGCATATGCTGACCGACACGCTGCAGGATTGTGGACTTGCATAGTCATATGTGCGTCGTCAGTCTTCAGTCTCACCTTGCAAACAGGCTCACAGACAACGATGTCCCTCAGAGGCGTGGATTCGAGCCCGGAATTGAACGGCGCAGATGACGCTAACTCTTTCAAAGGTCCTGTGCAGCCCGTAAGCACCCAATGTCCCTTGTACGAAAGGCAAGGGGTCTGATTCAATGTAGTGGCTTCGAGCACTTGATTCTCTGAACACCCACGACGACTCATATGCAACGAGTATCGCCGGCGGCGTGACGGTACGCAGTTCCTTTGAGTTCCGTCTACTTTTTGACCCCGGATTTTCTCCTAGACTTCGCTCGTTCTGCCAGGCTCCGCTGATGCTATCGGCGGTCAAGGCATCGTTATCAAGTTGCGACGTCCAACCGATCGGTCTCCCACTGGCATGTTGCTGGAGAACCCGTATGAGACCAACAGGAGCGTGTACGATCCTTCAGTAGCTCTCCGATACCGGCAGATGAAGTACGCGGTCACGCATTCTGCGTGCCGAGAAAGCTCGTTGACACTCCACCTGCAGACATGCATGCGGCGAAAACCCTGGTATGTCCTCATGCGCATTGGGTAGGCTGGAACTCACCTCACACTCTGTACCCAAGACGGGATATACGGTTTCACAAGGATGGACACGACCTGGGCGTTCCGCCAGGCGTATGAGAAGGCGCGGCAGATCAAGGAGCAACAAGACAACTTCTGCGCTAAAGCAGTGCGCGGTGATTGGGCTGGACTCGGAGAGTTCCCTGAGGACCTCCAATGGGAGGCATTGGTGGACGTTCTCAGAGGTCGTGTCAAGGTAGGGCTGCAATCGTCAGCAGCAGTCTGCGCGTTGCCTCAAAAGTCTTACTAGGTCCAAAACCACTGCTATGAGACGGTCGATCTGGATGACATGGTTCGGGTAAGCTTCGACAGGTGATATGCGATGGCCCATTCACCAGTCGCTCACTGTCCCTTTGTAGCTCACTAATGAGTTCAAGTTCTCCATCGCCGCCTTCCATCACGCACACGAGACGTACTTGGTTCCCGATACCCTGAAGGCAGCGTATGGTTAGTCCAATCCTCCGGTCTGTGGTTGCCGAGATTCTCCTATTCTGCATTAGGTCACCCTCCTGCGATTGCCCTCTTCGCGACAAACGCCAGGTACAAACGCGAGGCATACCGCGGCTCGGAGTTCGCGCCCAAGATCCTCGCAGAGAACGGCCTACAAGTAGTCATGAAGGCAAGTGCACTGTAGTCAGTAGTCGATGAGTTTCTGAGCTCGGTCTTACGTGCAGTCTGACCACTCGGTCCTGAATTCCCGCTTCCTGCTTTACGAGGCGCAACAAGCGCACTATTATGGCTTACCGCACAATCTCGCTCTAGCAGCTGTCACTTCCACGCCTGCGCGGGTGATGGGACAGGACCATCGCATTGGCTATGTCTCGGAAGGTACGTGTGACGCTGCCTGCCCTGCACTGTGTGAAAAATAACATGTTTGCCAGGCTATGACGCAGGTAAGGCAAAGCCATTCACAAGTGTTCATGAGTACTCTCCCTCACCTTTCATGCAGATGTTGTCCTGTGGGACAGCCACCCTCTGGCCCTCGGAGCGACTCCGGTGCAAGTTTGGATTGATGGGATCCCTCAGCTGGAGTCCCCTCATGTCCACGCCAAGCCGCCGTCCTTCCAGAAGACACCTAAGACGCCGAACTTCGACAACGAAGCGAAGGAGGCACTGGAGCACGATGGCTTGCCCCCGCTTGAACCCAAGCGCTCCAGAGCAGACGTCGTCATCTTCACTAATGTGAGCAGCGTCTACCTGCGTGACGCACAGAGCATCCGCCAGGCATACGTCGCAGACGCCGCGGATTCGCTATCCGCTGGCGTTGTGGTTGTTCGCGAGGGGCAAGTGGCTTGCGTGGGCCCAGTCACCGGCGACTGCGCTTCGACAGTGCGCGCGGACGAGGCAGAGTATATCGACCTCGAGGGCGGTGCTATCTCTCCTGGGCTGGTTACCGTTGGCTCTCCCCTAGGACTCGAAGAGATCACCTCTGAGGCATCTACTATCGACGGCTACGTCCTCGATCCCCTCTCGCAAGACATCCCCAAGATCGCCGGTGGGGACGGTATGGTCATCCGTGCTGCTGACGGTCTCCAGTATGGCACCCGCGACGCACTGTACGTACCATCACTGGCAGACGACGATTTAGATGTATGGCACTGACGCAACGCTACAGCCTAGCTTATCGCTCGGGGGTGACCACAGGAATCGTTGCTCCCCAAAGCGCAGGCTTCCTGGCCGGCCTCAACACTGCGTTCTCCACGGTTGCTCGCCACAAGCTGGAGAAGGGCGCCCTCGTACAGGAGATTGGGGGCCTTCACGTCTCCATTCACCCTGTCGGCACTCCGAGTGTTAGCACACAAATAGCCGCCTTGCGTCGCCTGCTTCTCGGCAAGACGACTGGAGAGCTCAAGCATTGGGTCGACAAGATCAAACACGTATGTCGAATAGGTCATCGTGATATTAGTCGTAACTAACGGCTGATGGTACCAGGGACACGCACCGCTCGTTATCGCCGTGGAGAGCGCAGATGCGATCGCTTCAATAGTCGCACTGAAGGCCGAAGTCGAAGACGAGCTGCACAACGCCATACAGGTGACCCTTCTTGGCGCGACTGAGGCGCATCTCCTAGCGAAGGAGCTCGGGGAGGCCAATATCGGTGTGGTCATCAACCCAACGAGGCCTTTCCCAGATCACTGGGAGAAGCGGCGAATGTAAGCCTGAGCATCCATGTTTAGGTGGGGTGGTTTGCTCATGAACGTTCTTGCAGCATGCCTGGTCCTCCTCTTTCCGAGACGAACGCCATCGCTGCACTTCTAGCACATAACGTCACTGTGGGCATCGGCGTAGTGGAGGCTTGGATGGCGCGGAACACTCGCCTCGACATTGCTTGGGTACGTCCAACAGCCCTCCAAGTGGTCATCGTGGGCTTCAGAATGCTCACCGTCTGATTTCCAGGCGGCACTTGAGTCTGGTGGCGAGATCAAGAAAACGGAAGCTCTTGCCCTGGCATCCGTCAATGTGGAGAAGCTCCTCGGGATCAAGTCTGACGGTTTACGAAGTGACCTAGTCGCTACTCGCGGCGGTGATTTGCTCGAGTTCAGCAAAGTCGTAGGCGTGCTTTCGCCTCGGCGTGGGCTGGTGGACATCTTCTAGGCTATAGACACTCCGCAGGGCCACATCTGTGCCGTCACCCCCTAGGTCGAATATCGACACGATGTACGCTTGCTCATTGTGCCGGGAGTGCCTCGACGGCGGATAGCATCGACAATACTTGCTAAATATACCCATACAATTTAGTAGGCCATTACGAATATCCTTGCGGTTGTGCGGTAGGGAGAGTGCATGCGATGAGTGACGATCGACGAAGCTCCTGTCAACGTGCCCACTTCGTGATCTACAAAATACAGCAGGTATCATGGGTAAAGTCCATCGTCTAAAGAAGAAGAGACCGTGATCATGAAGGGAACAAGTGCTATGACGCCGCCTCGCTCGGGGAGAGCTTCAGTATCCTAAACGAGTTGCTGGACTTCTCGCACAGGTACATCTCGTCATCCTTGCGGCCGAGGAAGATCACCTCGTCGCGCAAGTGCTCAGGGTCTCCGTCCCCGGACATCATGAACTCAGGACGCCCCGGTGACCTTGACGGACCCGTGCTCTGCTTCTTCCGCGGGATCATCTTTGAGTTCGAGACCCCGGTCGGTGGTGGCGTAGGCAGAGACGACACTGGCGACCGCTGTGCCTCGATCGGAGTGCCGATCTTCCAGACGAAGGGTCCTCGGCGGTTGATGCTCGACGTCGGCGGATGGAAGTGAGGAAGGATCGTCCGCGAATGATCAGCAGGGCGCAAGAGCGCATCGCCGAAGTCCACGGCCTCGATACCTCCCTGGCGCATCGCCACCAGGACAGCACGATCCTTGACGTCGAATGCCTCCAACCGCTTGACATCCCCAAGCCGACTGCTTCCCAAAGATTGCGTCTCCTCGTCGTCTGCGCTCCAGACGAACCGGCCCTTCAAGACTGACCTCCCACGCGAATCCACAATCGTGGTGCTATGCCCGCCACGCGAGGAGAAAAAGAGCGCAGGAGGGCCAAAGTGTTTGGGCTGTGTCAGAAGGGACTGCGGAGGAAGCAAGGGCTTCGTGGAGTCAGGGACGATAGGTGCGGAGGCAAGTGAGGGCGGCGGAGGGGATGACCGGAAAGGATGAGTAGGATCGACGCATTGGAGCCGCAGGTCCTTCAAAAGGGTGTACTCCGCGTCCTCTTCCCTCCGGACAGGTAGATCTGGAGGCAAAAGGCCATCGCGATACCATGCTTGCATGAGAGAAGCTTTCCACGGGCCTATCGCTGGATTAGTATGTGTTTGGTTTGGACAGCTGCTATACTCACCATGAATCACACCCTTGGGATCGCGGTAGTACCACTTTGACGGTGGCGCAGGCGTGGGCACGGGCAATCCTGGAGGAGAGAACTGCACCTGTGACAAGTCCACGTTCGTCCCGCCATTGACCTCGGGCTCGTACTGGTTCCTGTAGTCCAGGAACGCCCGGTACGTCGGCGGAATGACATACTCGTCTGCAATGGTCGCCAGAGGAAAGTTCGGGGCAAAGGAGAGCTGCTGGAACGTCGTGTACGGGCTCATCTGCGCGGCCGCCACAGCAACGAGCTCATCGGTAGAGTTGCCCGAAGGGTTCGTGGTCTCCAGCTGGACCTGTGACGTCGACTCCGACGGCGGCGACATCAGGTTAGCGGAAGGCGTAGGGGGCTCATCCGTAGCGGGAGGGGTAACGGCGACGCCGATAGTGACGTTCACCGAAGCGTCCTCTTCCGCGTTCGCGGCGCCACCATCGGTATCACCATCGGGCGACCTGCCAGACATGTTCTCTCGCGCCCGCCGACGCGCCGCTCTCCGTTCAGCGCGCCCGATCCTAACCTCACGGACACGCACGGTCGCAGGCTCCAAGCCGAAGACATTCTGCGAGAAGACCAGGAAGACTTCCACGAGGTCGTCTCCCTGAAGCTGCAGCTCGAGCGAGCGCGGCGAGTCGGGCAAGATGAACGTTCGCGAGAGGCCGAGCGCGGTCCGGTAAGTCCCCGCAAAGAGCTCCACCTTCTCGCCGTTGTCCCCGCAGAGAATGGCCAAGAAGCTGGGAAGAGGCTTGGGTTAGCCTTCTCGGCGGCCTCAAGGGGACGGAAGGAGCTTACCTCTTCTTCGCAGTTTCCACGGCCTTGACTGCCACGGCGCCCTTGGTGCCTGGAAGCTTGACGTACTCCAGCTTCGGCGCGGGTGCGTGAGCGGGCGCGGCTACATGGACAGACTTATCTGAGCCAATCCCGACAGAACGGGGTACTGAAGGCGCGTCGTCAGAGCGCCGCAATGCATGCGTGAATATCCGCGGAAGGAAGCGCGACCCTGTTGATGTAGGAACCGGAGGTGGAAGTGGCGGAGGTGGAACATCTGCAGAAGGCTGACTGGCAGGCGCGGATGCGGGACCCGGCGATGTCGATGGCCGCCTTGTGGACCTCGACGGAGTCACCGTGGCAGTCGAGGTGGACTGCTGGATCCGACCGGACTGAGAACGACTGAGCACGTTCGGTCTCCGTTCGCGCATCTCTGGGACGCTCGATGGCTGGAACGAACTCTGCGAGAGCTCCGGGAGTGAAGGAATAGACGACTGGGACTGGCCCGATGTGGCTGAGAAGACGCCACCAAGCACAGACCACCTCCGCCGCCGTCTGTTGGATTGCTCGCCAGTGCTCCGCCTCGTGAGCGTGGAATGGGACTCCGACGTCCGCGGACTCGACGGTGCCTCGCCTTCAGCATAGCTCCTGGAGTCGATGAGTATCGGCTCCTGAGGCTGTCGCGCACCGGGAGGTGGGACATCAGGAAGACGGCTCTCGAAAAGCGCCTCGGCTAGCGTGATACGTTCGCGAGTCGGCGTCGTCGGTGAAGACGGCGCAGGCTCTGCATCTTCGTCCTCCTCACCGTCAGCATCGGCATCAGCATCGGCATCGCCGTCCGCTGCGTTCCCATTCCCGGCTGCGCCGGAAATGCTGAGAGCCTGACGGAGTGTCAGAAGCGTCGGCGTAGGAGAGGGCGGGACAGGTATCACATTTGCGGAGGTATTCGAGCGCGCCAACCCTAGATCCAGGTTGGATGGCCTGCTGCGACGATTTGAGGAGCGAGTTGAGATGGACGGGGAGGTCTGCGATCGCGTCATGTCCAGGCGAGTGGTCGGATTAGGTGTCGGGGTACTGGCAGATGCAGCAGCCATCGCGCTAGTCCGCTCGTCAAGAAGCTGGCTTCCACTAGGTGCTGCCATAACATTGATCGCCTCGTCGTCACTTGAGGCCCAGTCGCCTTTGCTATCATCCTCAGGCGCCGTCTCGCCAGTGATGTTCGTCATTGTATGCCGTCGTGACATGGTGCCAGCCAACACCTCGCTGACTGAAGTCGCCCGCGAACGCGTGCGCGACAGAGGTACCCCAGCGGGTTCCCGCTCCCGAGGTGGTGAGCTCGTATATGCCGGCGGTGGGCCTGCCGGCTCGGGCTGCGGAGGCGGACGCGTAGGCGTTTGTGGCTTCGGTGCTCGGATGACGGGTGGGCGGGGCGGACCGGGAGGAATGATCGATACAGAGCTTCGCCGACCAGCAGGCTTCTTCTCGTTCGCGATCGTTGTGGGCACGATGGCGGTCGCAGGCCGTTTGTCTGTTGACGCCCTAGGCTCTGGTTCGTCGTTGCTCAGGAATGCGATGGCGTGGACTTGCTTCTTCGTCTCCTCTCGGCGAGCCCGTTCCCGTTCCCGCCTGATTTCAACGTCCATTCGCCATTCAACCATACGTCGGATCTCCTCCAAGGCATACACCCGGACACCATCCCTGCGGCCTGCGATAGCAACGAGCACCCCACGGTGCTCCATCACTACCACGCTCTTGAACGGCGCTCTCCGGACCAATGCATATGGTTGGATCGCTGGAGGAGATACCAGGGGAAGAACGTCTAGGCCTTGGGAGTGGCATAGCAGGAGGTAGTGTGGCGCGAGGAAGGCACCACTTATAGGAGGGTTGCTGAAGTGGCCGGGTGAGAGATGGGTTGTCAAAGGAGTGATAGTTAGACCGAGGTCGTCCAGGGTGGGCGGTGGAAGCTGCGGAGGAGGTGTCGAAGGTCGGGGCGGAGTTGGTGAAGAAGCACGGGAAGACTGGTTCGCAGGGGAGGCAGACTGAGGGTTGGGCTCTGGGGCAGGGTTTGGAGGATGGTCTCTACGATGAATGAGGTTGGACAAGAACCCAGAGAAACGGTTCGATGCGCGAGTCTGTTTCAAGTCAGAATGCTGCCCCGGGCAATGGTGAGCACGGGCTTGAAATACTCACATCAAGAGTAGCCCGATTACGGCGTCGTCTATCCGAGGCAGACTGATTGCTTGGAGCCAGAGTGGAACCGTTCGAGAGTGCAGAAGACTGATGAGAAGATACGCTGCGAGGGGTGGCAGGCAGCGTCGGACTGGTAGGCTCCGTGACCTGCACGATAGGCATGCTATGTACACTCGTGGCCTCCGCGTCGGAAGCACGTTCCTGCGGGGTGGTAGGACCGAGGGTGGTTGGAGAAGGAGTAGCGATGTCGTGAGTTTGGGTTTTATCCGAGGACACCACCTTGGGTCCTTGGACGGTCAGATCCTCGGGATGCTCATCGACTTCCTCTATGGCATCTCGTTCGTAGTCTGTCTCCATGGTGTCATGCGCGTCACTCCATTGATCGTCCTGGATGAGAGGTGGTGAGCTGGACGACGCGGGATTTAGCTCGAGACTGTCGACAGAAAGGCCGGCGGGGTAGGGAGACATGGTGGACTGCGAAAGAGTCGGCCGAGCGAGGGGAAGGAGGCAACGACCGACGCGAAGCGAGACGGCGTCGGAGGACCGCCAGGCCTGCGTGCGATGTTGGGATCCGAGGAGAGGGTGTCGGGCGGGGGCGGTGAAGGGAGGAGGAGAGAGAGGACGGAGGGGGAGTGGCCGAGTCTCGAGGAGGACGGTGACGGGGAGCGCGCCGACGAATCTGGACGGGTGCCGCGCTGCTGGGGCAGGCTCCGCGGTCTCACGCTCTGCAGTCCATCACACCCACTCACGCAAACCAAGCCTGTCATCCTCCGAGTCCGTCTGCCCGCACTGCACGCTTCCAATCCATTCCTCCTTGTTTCCTCTCCTCCCGCCCACGCAGCGCGCAAGCACAAATCCACCTCTACGCGACAGTTTCCATGATCCGCACCCCTTCGCAGTTTCAACCCCATCATCCTAGAATAGCGCCCCCTGCGCGCCCGGCATGTCAAGCTCGCATGAACCGGCCCATATGTCTTACAAGGTCTTACATGCCGCACTCCTCAGGCTCCTCTCATCTATGTCATGCTCTAGCTTGTAATGTACACCTCAGTCCGAGCAGGATGCACGCATCGCTATGTGGGGCAATGAATTGTCAGCTCTGTGAACGCCGGGGCGACACGGTATGCAACGAGTTCGAACCTTACGATGGACAGCCCCGCACAGCAGCCACCCAACCCGCAGCGCTGCATACTCGGATACCCGACTGTCCCGTCGTCCACACTCTACGCGTCAATCATCGTCGTCGTCGTCATCCAACTCCGCTGCTGCTGCTGCCGCCTTCTTCGCCAGCTCGCTGCCAAAAGGGTCCCCTTCCTCCATCGCAATCCTTGCAGCCTCAGCTTTTCGTCTCCTCTTCTCGTCCGCCTTCCTCTCCTTCTCCTGCTGTTTCTTGATGTACGCATTAGTGCCCGGAATCTTTTCCGGATTCTTGCATAGCCGCAGTCGCCGGTCGACTTCCCGTACAGCTTCGACGTCCGGCGGTGATCCGTCCCGTAAAATGAGGGCCTTGATCGGGTCGAGTACATCCAGCACTGGAGGATGTGGTGATGAAGGGAATTTTGCGCGTGCCCATGCGGATGCGAGTGTGGGCGAGGCGATGGAGAAGCATGCGAGCGCGATTTGCGACGGCGTGTAGATGAACTCCGCATCCGTTAGGCGTGCCGCCCGGACGTGACCAACGGCGGCTTCGTATGCCCTACTCAGCTCCTCAATAGAGATATCCGGTAGTGTCTAACACATGTCAGAGACGAGGCGCTCAGGCAGATGCTTGTATCAGCGTACCTGCACGTCTAACCAGATACCCCATAACGCTCTATGTGGGTGCCAGACTGCGAAGTCAAACCCGAGACTTTGGGCCACAAGGAATTCCAAATCAAGCACGTCCGACGGTACCGTCCGTGGGATGTGCGCTGCATATGATTCCAGTGAGATGGGATGGTTCGTGGTTTTGGTAGCGAGAAATAGAGCCGTGAGCCTTTGGGTGTGGCTGTGAGAAGGTTTTCGAGCGTAAAAGGAATGCGGCTTACATGACGTTCTTTGGATGCCAGTCCATGACCGTGTTCTTGAGGTAGAACCTCTTCAGATATGATACGGCGGTGGCCTCCACTTCCTCAGGAAATCGGAAGTGGCCGCATAGCTGGGAGATTTTACCAACGTAGAGCTTCACCAGCAGGTGCTCCTCGTCAGCATTCAAGAAGGATACGTTCGCAGACGATCCTGGCTATGCGTTCTCATCGTTAGCACCGGAGTCGGCTCAAGGATGTGCATGACTTACTGAGTCTGCCTCGAACGCGTTTCTGATTGCTGAGACCGCGTCCACGTTCAGCGTCGAACGCATCCGTGCAAGCTGCTCCGGCGAGAAGCGCCAATGACGATACTGGGTGCTTCCTTCGTATAATGACTGTTGTGAGGACGAAGTCGAAGCTTCTTGTGATTCAGAAACTACTGGCGCGGTCATGGCAGGAGCAAGAGAGTAGCCGACCTCAGGCCCGCCGCTCGTCGTGGTCGTGGATGAGGCCTTGAGGCACTTCAGGAAGGCCGGCCCGCGGATTGTGGGGAAAGAGATCTCAGATCCAGAGGATGATCGAAGAGTGCGTGTCCCGAAAAGGCAACACAAAATGGCAACGATTTCGCGGTTCCTCTGATTCGTAGCAACGAACCAATCACGGTGCTGTCCTGTAGCTGGTCTCAGCCACCACCTGGATCGTATCTATCAATCCGTCGACCGTAGCGGGAAACGACGCCTCCTCACAGCGCCTGCGCAGCGCGCGGCGGACCTCTCTCTCCTCGGTCTGAGCTACTCCTAGCTCGCGCTTTTCATTCTCCTTCATCTTCTAGGCCCGCTGGTAATCGTCGCTCGTTCTCTCATGCAGAGCGATGCCCGAGGTGCTGGATCACCGTCTCGGCGCCCTTCTTAGGACCTTCCAACCTCACGTTCGAGTAATCTCGCGGCTGCTGCTGTCGTCCATTCTCTACCTGCTCGCTGTCTCCTGCGTACCCTCCGTCGCTGCCCAGGACGTCGTAAACGGTCAATTTCAATCACAAGGTCTCTCGGTTATCGACTCCCCGCAGCCCAACTCGTGAGTCCTCCGTACGTTTCCTCTTCCGGCATCAACGTCACTCACCATGTCCGACTACGCTCAGCACCCTGCATGCTGGGAGCGAAACGGATGTCTCTATAGACGTATGTTTCCAGTTCGCTCATGTTGCACCATTCTCATCGCGGCTGTAGGTTTCCATAGCGTCGAACGCAACGTTCGGGATTGATTCCCTCGAGGTGTACTTGGTGTCCTCCGACGCACAGATCAACCTCACCGTATCCTCTGGGCCGCAGCTCTTGGCCCAAGAGCCGGGCAGCACAGTCAAGCACATCCATTGGTCTGTTCCCACTTGCTTGCAAACTGGGGGTTACAACGTATGTTCTTCGCGCCGTTTGACTATCCCATGTCTGTTAACCCGCCATTCCTTCAGTTAACGGTCTACGAATCATCCCATCTTAATGACGCGACTTTCTTCGCGATTACCCCTGTCCCTGTGCAAGTCCAGAACAACGGCGATGTGTCACCGGACTCCTGTAGTGGGCTTTTGAATACGGTGCAGGAGCAGCCACAGCCATCGAACCCGCCGCCGCCTGGTCTTCTCCCGGACCCGGAGCATCGATATTCGTCCGCCATTCCGGCGTCTTCCACCATCTCGGCAGGAAGCACCGCAACTACGAACGCCAACGGGACTGTTTCCACAACGTCTCCTCAGGCTACTGGGAGCAATGGAACCTCCTCGTCCGGAGGAAACATCGTAACCGTGACGGCCGGCGACGGGACTATCACCATCGACATCTCCAAGCTGCCCGGGACGATCGTCGTTGAGCCGTCCGGCGGCGCACCCGCCGAGTCGACGATGGACTCCTCCTCGGGTTTCATCACTGTCACGAAGACGGTCGCACCGACGGCCACGGCGACCTTGACGGAGATTGAATCAGTGCCGGTCACCGTTACTTTGGAGGAGACTTTCATCGTCACTTCCTTTGCTCCTGGGACGACGCTGGAGTACACTTCTACGTGCGTATGCCTTTGCCTCGATGTGTAGCAAATGTTGATCAGACGCCAATTCAACAGCCGAACCATAGTCTCGACTGCAGAGGTAGAAGTCACGCAGGTCTCGAGCCCTCAGCAGGCGGGACTACTTCCCATTAACGCGGGTTCAATGGTCGCACCCACTTCCGCTTTGCTTTTCCTTTGGACGTCATTCGCATCTGCTTTCATGTATGCTCTGTTTTCGTTATAGCTGCGCGATACCATGGACAGCGCGATAGTGGTTGTAGAGCAGTTGTGCTTAGAGAGCGGGGGAATAAGCTATTCCTATCTATGTGGCCCGGGCCCTTGACACGTACGAAATGCACCAAAACACATCGGGGCTGGCAGTACAACTCACGGCAGATTCTGTCCCCGCAGCGACACGCCTGGAATTATGAGACGATCCTTCCAAGAGCACGATGACATACTATGGTATACAACAGCAGCAGATGAGGAACCGAACAAGATGCGTGACCTACGGATATACTGAAGAGCCGCTCCGCAGAGCTATACATACAACACAGACAAGCAACTCAGACGGTCTGAGCCTCCAAGACTTTCAGATGGGCCAGACCGCATGCACCCCTTTGGAAGTCGCGAACGAGGCGGTATTTCCTGGTTGCAGTGCAGCCCTGTACATCGCATGGAGGCGGAGTAGAGGGAGGAGGTCTTGCTGGCGTAGCAATGCTCTTGTCCACTTGCATACTGTTGTCGCCCGCTACTTCCGTCGGCGGTAGTACGACCGCAGGAACCGCAAAGGACAGCACCATTGTCTTCTCAGCCGTTGTTTCTTCCTGCCCATTTTGTTCCCCTACTTTCTGGATGAGTTGGGCTCTGGACACCCATCTGTACATGGTGGGCACAGGCGTCGGGCTTTCCGTGACGTCTTCATCTTCGCCATCGCCCGGCGCGTTCTCCCCCGGCGCGGGTCGGTCTTCGGCCGTTGATAGTGCGTTGCGCCTACCACGTGTCCTGGACTGCTTCTTGAGCAGACGATTGATTGTCTCGGCCTGGCGCGGCTTGAAGTGAGCACCCGGGGCATGTGGCGAAGTATTCGGACTGACCTTCTCATCCTCGAGCTTCTTCTCAGTGAGGTTGCGTCGCTTTCTCGCTGTCTCCTCTCTCTTGAGCGCGATCTCAATCTCTGTCAAAGGCTTCTTCTTTCGCGGGTTGGGAGGTTCGACTCCAAAGCACGAAGACGTCAGCCACATAGCACGGGCTGCAAGCGCAGAACGTACTCAAGGAGACATGAGATGAGTCGACCACATTTGCCAGTACAGCTTGACGCGCGGTGAGGGCCCGGCTTCCGGCTCCTGTCGTGGCCTCCGAGGTTGAGCGGGTGGACGCCCCGTCATCGTCCTCGTCGTCTTCTTCATCTTCCGACTCGATGTCGCTCCCTGAACACGTATCACTTCACCAGTGCACCACATATAAACATATGTCTCACCTCGGGGTACGTTCCGACGAGAAGCACGAGACGGGGTGTTGTGCGCAGATGATCTTGTAGTAGCAGAGCTCGGGCCTGCTTGCGGAAGCTTCAGCTTGATCTTGAGTCTGGGTGCCACAACGACTTCTGGCTCCGCTTCTGACACATCCTGTTTCCGTGCTCAACGGAGGGTCAGCAGAGCCGGGAATCGAGCAAGACGTACATCCGCGAGCTCGTCTTCAATGTCTTCTTCCACGACATCATTGTCGTCTACTACTGCTTCATCGTCATGTTCGACGTCTCCCACGACATCAATGTCGTCGCCTTCGTTCTGCTCTTCGTCGTCGTCTACGTCCATTTCGAGCTCGTCCTCCATAACCTCGGACTGCGGCTCTGCAACATTCTGCTCAGTACACAGTGCGGCTAGAACCGAACCCAAGTGCGCGGCACTCACCGCTTGCGACGTCCTCTTCCTCCTCATCCGACTCTTCATCATAGATTCGCCTCCTTGGGGGCATCTTCAGCAGTGAACGGACACTAGTGAATAAGGAGGACAATGGTGAGTGATCTCACAGAGCGACCTTCAGCAACACGCACGGGGCTCTCAGGGCTCTGAATCTCGGGTAATTCCCGGCTAAATACTGTACCAGCGCTACCTCGTACTCGGTCACTCAGTCTCGGTGTGCGTATATGAGCGTCTGCTAGTAGATGGGAAGCTTCACTTCATCCGTGATGCTGCACGAAAGCTACATGCGTGCATGAACGCTAAGGCTGAACGCACCTGCGACACGCGTCCTGTGAGTCTTTATGAGAGTCCTTGTGCAACTTCGCTGCTAAGGGGAATGATCGCTTTCAGATGAGACCGCCGAGCTGGTAAATCGGGCCTTGGTTACTCACTCTGCCAAAACATGGACGATGGTACTACAGCAGCCAAGCCCGGAAGCATACGTATACAGCTCCTCAGTGACCTCCATCTAGAAGTTGAACGGATCGGAGTACGGACAGCGGCAGATAGTGACGGCGATCTCTACCAATTCGACTTCCGGGCAGTCGCAGATCACCTCGCACTCCTGGGCGACATTGGTATGACCCTGGACGACCGCCTCTTTGTCTGGATTCGCGCGCAATTGGCGAGGTTCAATACTGTCTTCTACGTACCCGGAAATCATGAACCGTACTGGTCTTCTCTGGTAGGTGCTGCCCAAGCTTTTCTTCTATCTGATCAGACGTTCCCTCGCTTGCACCGCGCCACTAGTCACTCTAGAGTGTAACGAGATGGTGCGTGGCGCGAGGCATGAGAAGGCAATGTAGCGTTTCTACGCAGTTTGCCTTCTGACAGCCACAGAACCGCGTCGTGCCCCCACTGCTCAGCCGTCGCATATGTGGGGTCCTGGAACTGAGCATCACTGGTGGTAGCAGGAGATCTCCGCACTCCTCGTTCGCCCCGATGCTATTGCTCGTGCCACGAGCGCGCTTCCAAGGATGTGTGCTTACATCTCTTACCCACAGGATGACTCTCTTGGCCGTTTGTCTGAGTTTGCCGCGTCCTGCCAGTCCGCTCCCACGGACCCTGCGCATCCGCTCGGTCAATTCGTGCTACTCAACCGCAAGAGATATGATATCTCCCCTACATTGACCGTTCTCGGATGCACGCTATGGGCCCGTCTCAATCCAGGTGACCTGGATATCCTACGGTGGAGCCTGTCCGACTTCCACCGGATTGACGGCTTCGATCCAACGACTTATCAGGCTGCGCACGCCCGCGATGCCAAATGGCTTGAACAGAGCGTCGAGCACATTGCCTGCAATGAACCTCATCGCCGAATCGTCATTATGACGCATCATGCGCCGACTGTCGAAGGCACCAGCGACCCGAAGTTCGTCGACGGGCCCACGGGCTCTGCCTTCGCCACCGAGTTCGTCGGGAGCAAGATATGGAGGTCCGGCGTGGTCAAAGCGTGGATGTTCGGACATACGCATTGGTGCTGCGACTTCGAGCGAGACGGAGTCAGGGTGGTGAGCAATCAGAGGGGCTACAAGGACGGCGCACCAGGTTTTGTACCCGACAAGGTGGTGGAGTTATGACCCCTTGCTTGATGCCGCTCACGTCTGTCTGTTGCGGCATACTCTGTGGATTCGTCGCACGGAGTCATTCTCGCCGATGATCAATTGGTCGGATTCCCCAATGCAAATCTCCCTGGTATTCCGAGTCTTGCACAGTACTTTGTCGCTCCATCCACCGCCAAGTCGGATGCACGAAGCGGATCTCGATCTCCGGCAAGCGCATAGGCGCCGGATCTCTCTTCATAGATCCCGTTGTGCATCACACGGGCGCAGAAGGAACCGCTCCCAGCAGAGCGGACTTGGTTCAGAACTGGCCGACGTTCCACATGATGTCGCCCAGCACGGACTCGACCGCGCACCGGCGCTGCTCTACTCGAACGCGGCTGCTGATTGTCCAGAGGGGCGAGGGACTGTCGAAGAGCTCTGTCTTGTCTGCTGTACTGGGGGGGATCGACCACAACGAACACTCTGCCGTGCACCCCGCACTCCTCGCGACCGACACAACCAGCGGCCGTCGGCCACTGAAATGCGTCATCTCCGTATTCTCGCATTTCTTCTCCTTGGCGGCGTCTCATTAGTCCAAAGCCAGCCAAGTCCGGACGACGTCGCGCCGTTGTACGAGGCCCTCTCGGCTGGTCTTCACGGCCACTCGTCTCTGGATTCTTGGATGCCGCCTTCCACAAAGGGCGGTACGGTCTCACCCCTGATAAAATCTGCAAGTCCACGCTCCGCCTGTTGTCTTCGCCGCTGGATCGGAGTGCGCGGTAGAACTCCTCAAGCACAGTTTTGGCGACGGTAGCTATGACGCCTCAGCCGTTGTGCCCCACTTTGAATCCTCCGACGCAAGCATTGTTGGGCGAGCCGGAAACTGAGCCGCAATCACGCTCAATTTGACCATCGTCTCGTAAGCGGATACCTCTTTGCTGCGGTGCATGCTGCAGCTGAGCGCCCGGCCCGCCCTACAGGAATGGGACGCAGTATGATCCCTTGAGAGGGTCTTCTATCACCGACTCAGCAGTCCCGTTATGAGGCGTAAAGCATCGGTACATGGTGGTTACTTCATCTGACCCATGTTGAAAGTGAGTGCTGATCCACAGGACAGCGAGGGCGAATACCCCATTAACCGAATTCGGTTTGGCGGCATTCAAGTGCGGAACCCGCTAAGGCAGGGACCGTGTGGAGGTTGGTCATCCCCCGTGTCAACACGCATCTGATGAGTCGTATTGACCCCCCGCTATCTCATTTTCAGCATCTCTAGGCGATTCCGGAGGAGGCTCTCCGACCACTGCCGCTCAAGACTTGAAGCGTCCAGGATTTCACTCATGACAGCGCCCTTCCGCAATTCCCAGTGAACTCCCCAGAGTGTCAATAACACTACTGTCTCAGCAAACGTGTAAGGGCGGCTGTTGGATTGTCCGCTTCGGCATGCGCTGACTGAAGGGGCATTTCGCGATGATCTCAGCGGCTTAGACGGCGTATTTCACGGTGCGTCGGAGTCGTGGCCGCACAGCCGGAGCTGCCTCCTGACAATTCCCATCACCAGTGACGTTGACGGGTGCCTTCCACGCGCCCACCCATCTGTTTCCCAAGCCAGCGACATCCGACCTGATCCTGCCCCTCACGAACGTCTGCCCCAACTAGTCAAATTTCTTCACCATCGCCGACGACCTCGGCGGCACTATCAGCGTTACCATCCCGCGCAACAGACGGTGATAGAAATATATCCCTCGGGTAACCCGGAAGAAGAGTTCTGGTATCTCAGCACTCCCGACGCCTTCCTCCCCTTCTTCCTGGAGTCGCCTGGCTTAATCGGAAAAGGGCCCTTCCGCGAAGTCCAGGCGCTTGTGGACGGCCGACTCGCGGGTGTTGCATGGCCGCACGCCGTCATCTATACGTGTGCTGTCCCTCCCACGGACTGGCGGCCTCTGAATGCGTACGAGCCACACGACCCGCTGACCGACTTCGTGGACATCACCCTGTTCCCCTCCCTCCCCACCGACGGCTCAGAGTATGCTATCGCCCTCCGTGTGCTCGACCAGGGACGGTCACCTTCTCCTACTCGTACTGGCTTCTCTCCAGCTCCCTGCACGTCTGGCTAGAAGACACCTGTCAGCGCACGGACGACGAGATGTGGGATGACCCCCGAGCCGTACACCATGACAGCGGGGAACGAGTCAGTGCGAGCATCGGTCATTGGCAATAGGTCGTCGCTAGTCGAGTCGATTCTACATACTGATCATTGCGGATGAACCACCGGAATCGAGCAGCATCTCGGCTACAGCAATGAGCACAAGTACATCGACGAGGGTTTAGTAGAGGTGCGTTCCTCGCCGCGGTATGGCTGCCTCGAGCATGTCCTGAATAGCCTTCGTCTTCCTGCGTACTTGGGAGACCGCGGCTTGCCGAGGGGACGGCTCAGTCGATACGCGGCGGACAGGTCGTGCTTGGAAACGCCTGTTCTCTCACCCTCAAGCTCTCGATCTTCTCGAACTAATTGCTCCACTCCCTGAAAATTGGTGCGTAACTGGCCTATACGCCGTGGCCAACCTTCTCACCAGTCTCAACATAGGCGCATACCGTTTTGCGATTCAACAGACATACGCCCGCGTCTCCGAGTCCAGCCACCCGTACTTGCTCATGGCAAACGTACCACCTTGTCCCACCGTCCAGCAAGCCCATTGCCGGGTGCACCGATTACGCCCCCTGCCTGCGGCACGCCGTCGACGGTGCGGGTGCGACAGACCAGCCCTTCGTCTCCACGACCGGCGCGGGTCAGACGTACTTCAGACACATCTCGGCCAAGAGCGATACATGGCTGCGAGGTCACTTGTGGGATACGCTACACGGAACGGGGCCGCCTGGCCAAAGGACTGAGTCTTTTCCAGAGGTAGCCCAGGTCTCAGGAGGACGTACGGTCGGAGTCGACGGGCACCGCGACTTTGCGCCCGGCGCCATATGAGGAGAGGTGTGGCCTCCTGCTGGGCTTATCAGTCGGTCAGTCGGTTTCCCCGGCTTGGGCGTAGGCTCGGTGCCGATGGGCACGTTCGTTGTGCCTTCCACTTCTGCGCAGTCTACCTTGGCCGTCGCCATCCACTTGACTGGTTGGGACTTTCCACCGCGGAGACCTTCTCTGCGTTCTACAATACATTTGCCTTGACTCCTTCTCACAACGCCGTGCGAACGTTTGCTCTTTCAAGCAGTAGGCTTCGCCGGTGACCCCGCCACGCACTTGTGATCCATTCTTTCGTCGGTTTTTCGCGCAGACTGTGAATGAGACCGCATGCTCCCGGTCGTGGTGAGCAGCAAAGCCTGCGGAATTCGCGGTACGTGCGCGTGAGGCACAACGAGACTCGAGTACCACTCGAGTACCCCGGCGTGACCCGACGCGTGACGTAACGCGCTGGACGCGGTCACCGGATATCGCGCGTAGCTCGCAACCGGCGCCCAATAGTCGCCCAATCTCTGGAGTCGCCGCGATTCGCGACCTGACGCGGTCCCTGCCCGTCTCCAAAAGCAGCTTGGTGCAAGTGCCAGCACTTGCAGCTAGCGAGCGCCAGCATATATAGCAAATTTTCCCCGCTTTCGCAGGTACCTCTTCCTCCATTACCTTTCGGTGCTACCCCACGTACACGGTACACCCTTCGCCAGCGACACCACGCACGATGCCGCCGAAACGCAAGTCTGACGCGCTTGAGCCCGCTCGTGAGCCCAAGGATGACGGGTCTGAGTATGAGGAGGAGAAGGAGAAGGTGGACGTTCCGGCGCGGCCTGTAGCGAAGAAGGCGCGGAAGGCTGACACCGCGGAGGGCTCTTCGTCTGGTGCGAAGAAGGGCAAGTCGGCAGAGGCTCCCAAGAACTGGCGCGACGTCGTGCTCGAGGGCGAGGATGAGGTGAGCTGGAGCCTATGTACTGGTCGTGTCGTATCATTCTGAACGCGTCCGTCCAACAGGGAGACGTACCCATCTAGTGAGTAGTCGAACAGTCGACGTGTTCATGGCTGAACAGCGGGGGCTGACGCGCGCGTACTTTGCCAGCGATGACTGCAACGAGATTCGTCGGAAGATTCGCGCGCTGCAGAAGGAGCCGAACTTCAAGGTGCGGCGATACGGTCAGATGTTTGCAGGCCTGTGCACGAGATTGACGGACGCGAGCAGGTCACGCATTGGCTCAAGGAGATCGGCAACATCAACAGCAACTCCTACCAGCGGTTCAGTATGTATTCTGTCTTCTCCGCGTGGCCCGTGCGCTGACTGCCTGCACCCCGCACAGTGAAGGCCACTGGGCCGCAGGGCGGTGCGTCGAATGGCACGTACTACGGCGCGTGAGTACGACTAGCTGGCCGCGGAAAGTCTCCATTGACGCTGTTTCTCAGGTACGTCTACTTCGAGAAGGTCCGGATCGCCGAGGGCAAGAAGAAGACTGCCAAGCGCATCCGCAACGAACAGGAGTACCCGGGCGGTTTGCCGAGGGAAGAACGTAGGGGCATGTGGGTCCGCGCCTGAAAAGCATGAGAGCACCTCTTCGCCATACATAGTGCAGCTGAGCGACACGCTGATACCGTATATCTTACATACCATCTACTCTGCGCCTCGATCCTACGAATCGGTTACGCCTCTGTCCTTTCTCCACGCCTCGATCCATTGCACTATGCGTGCGACGTTCGACTCGAGATCCTCCGTGCCTTCGCTCTGGAGTTCTACGACGATCTCGGGCGCGTACGAAGATCGCGCTTCCTCGACGACGACCTCCATGATCTCCGCCTCGTTGTTCTCCTGGATCTTCTTGAGCGGATAGCCTCTGATTCGTGGGGGAGCCGCGTAAGCAACCTGCGGATCACCACGCACGGACTAAGAGCTGCGTGTGCGCTCACCTCTTTTCCAGGCGGTCCCACAGCTTTGTGTGATTGCAGCGTAGGACGACGACGAGATCCGCCCAGCGTTCTGGGAAGATGTCGCATGTGTGCCAGTCGAGAATGATGCCGCCTTCGGACGCGAGCGGTTCTAGCTCATCGAGCAGCTGGGATGAGGAGCTGTGCTGATCAGCGCGGCGTGCGTGCGAAGCGAACGATGGCGGCGCGCACCTTGTCCTCGTCGACGGTATAGCTCTGCCAGTCCTCGTCGTAGGACTCGTAGAAGCCCTTCTCCTTGACCATGTCGCCGACATTGATGTGTTTTAGCGGGATGGGCGACTCCTGGACGAGAAGCTCTGCGTGGGTGGTCTTGCCGGTGCCGGGCGTGCCTGTAATGACGATGACGGGGGCTTTTCTTGAGGACGACATGTTGTGTGTAATGGCAGTAGGGTCGCGTCCGAGTGAGAAAGGTAGCGAGCAGGGATGGCGAAGAACACGGACAGATGCCGTCTGGAGCGGATGCAGGGCCTGTGAGGAAAATGACAGAGGGTGATCGTGCAAAAGATGGGCGCAGTGTTTCCGCGGGAGATGCCGTGCCCGATTGGATCGATGCCCGATCGACGATCGGTCGCGTACGCTGCTCGTCCGGAATCTGCTTTCTGCTATATACAGCACTGGCTCGTGCATGCTCTTCGCTGTGTCGCCAGGACAGGGCTCGTCGCTGAATGCTTGCACGCTTGCCTGACAAGTCACTCGGAAGACGGTCGGGCACAGGGAGCGAGTGAAGCGAGGGTATGAGGAGGGTATGAGGATGGCAGGAGAGGGTTAATTATGCCAGGATGGGGCAAGCCGCGTGGGTGTCGTTGGTAGGTCCATCGCTAAGTCCCTCTCATTCACTCGACCCCTCCGCTTCCGAGCCCGACTCCCCGGCCGCCCTCGACTGTGCTCGCTACTGTCGCCTGGTGCTCCTCATTCCCTCCAAAGGCCCTCTCGCCCCGCACGCCCTCCCCCGTACCCGACACTCTCCCCGCGCCCCGACGTTCGCACCCTCACCGCTCTCATTAGCTCGCTCGGCTGTCCCGCCATCATATAACTCACGACTGTCCATCACCCGCTGCGCCCTTCCCCTTCTCCTGCGCCTCCTCGACAGATGCGTCCCTCCTGGTGAGGCTCATTCCTCTCGACCGCCATGACCTCCTCGCTCTCCCACTTCTCCCCCCACTTCAGTCCGCACACTCTGTCCACCGGCGCGGCCTCTCTCAGCCTCGCGTTCACGAACAGCCATGACCCCACCCCTACCAATTTCCATGGCCAGACGACGAGCAGCCTCTCGTCCACCAGTTTCTCGCACATCACCCCATGTCCTACGTCTTCTGCGAGTGGTCCAGCCAACGTCGTCCAGGTCGTCATCCACACCACCTTGACCATCCGTGACTATTCGCGCTACTACACTGTCCCGATCCATGACTTCCACCCCTCCTACACTGCGCTTTCCGATGGCTCCCTTGTCAGCTCTGTCTTCACGCCAAACCTAAGATTGTCGGAATTTTGGCTTGTCCTGGGCGGCGCCCTCTGCATGCTCTTTCTGGTGACCACATACAAGTCCTATACGTACTGCAGGATTGTGGACGTAAAGAACAAGTCGCTCTTCTACATGCTGTGCGCGAGTCAGGCCATCGGGCTATTCGTATCAGTCTTCTTCCTCGTTGCGGACTTTGAGCCATCCATAGATTGCACTGCGTGAGTATCTGTTCTCTGCCGTTTCTTCTCGTTTTCACGAGCTCCTTACAGAACTGGGATGATCAAGAAGGGCGGAGCTCTCATCTCGACGACGCTGCTTGTAAGAGCCTCCGCGTGTCCCCGAGAGTCGACGTTCACATCGCTGTCAGGTCCCCGGCATCTTGGGCACGAAGGCTTACAGGTGCCTAAGCAACGCCGGCTTCGTGATTGTCATCTTGGCCCTTGTTCGCGCAGCAATCATCGCTGTGTCGGGCATCGTGCTAGCCGAGTACAAGGGCGGCCGGCGATTCACTGGTAAGCCATCGTACATCACTGATAGATGTTCACTCAGACTGAGGCATCCTAGGCACGTGCGAGACGATTTCAGAGTCCTCCCTCCTGCCAGCCTCCGTGGCTCTGCAGTTACTCGAGTCCCTCTTCATATGCGTCTGCTGTGGGTACCTCTTGCGAGCTACGTACAGCCCTATGCGCTTGCTGACGTCCGTCAGTCCTGTGGGCTGTTCACAGGTCTTACCGGAGCCCCGCAGACCACGCCCGACTATCACTGCCAGTGCGGGATGACGAGACGAGCACGGTCGACATGGGCGACAAGGACTCCGAGGATCCTCACACAGGCGAGCGCCCACGCGGCTGGTGGGACTACGTCCCCGAGCCCAGCGACAACAAGTCCGGCGGCGGGTGGGCGCCCCCCAGCCCCACCCTCAGCACGCCCAAGGACTTTGTGAACAAGTTCCGCCAGTGGTGGACGGGCGCGCCGGTGCTGCCCAGCACGGTCTTCCAGCGGAAGCCGTCGACCCCAGGCGAGTTCCCGATCCCGCAGCCGCGCGTCTCGACGGTGTCCGCGGCGAACGCGATGTCGCTGCGCCTGTCGACGAGCCGGGATGTGGAGCGGCCGCGCCCGAGCTCGCCGCCGCCGCCGTCCGTTATGGAGCGTATCATTCGATATGTGCCCCGTGCGGAGATGTTCCGGCATATGCTCAGGAATGAGGTGCGTGGATGGCTTTCGGGTCGCGTTGATGGAATTGGGCTGACACGAGCTGTCACTACAGCTCTTGTACACGACTTTCTTGACCTCGGTGCTGTTGGTGATCACGATTGTCATGTGGTTCGGGATCACCCAGCACCTACTCCTCGGTGCCAACAGCTGGCTCATCGTAGACTGTACGTACTCGCACCACTCCATGGAATACTCCCTACTCACTCGCGTCCACCGCACCAGGGGTGATCATCTCCGTATGCACCATGCACAGCTTCAGCCGCGTCGCGCGGCGGCACGAGCGCGAGGCCTGGCTGCAGAACCCCGAGAACTGGCGCACCGCGCACCGCGCGCAGGTCGAGGACCGCACCACGCTCCGCCCGAAGAACGCGCGCCGCGCGTGGTCGCCCGTCAGCGTCTCGTCGCGCTGGCGCCAGCGCCAGCGCGGCGACTCGGACGGCCTGTACAGCATGTCCGGGTACAGGTCCCCCGACCCGCTCTCGCTGGCGGGCCCGTCCCGGTTGCGAGAGCGGGATAGAGACAGCGCCGCGGGCCCGGTCTCCAGGTCGACGTCCGTCGTCTCCTCGCCGATGCAGTCTATGGACTCCGTCTACAGGCCGCCGCATGCGGTGTACGGGTCGCCCGTGATCCTGCCCTCCCCTGACTACCCCTCCTCAAATGCGAGCACGCCGCATTCGTCCGACAGGCACGCGATGCTCTCTCGCCCATCGTCCGTCGCGCCGCCGAGCTCCCCGCGCAGCCGCCGCTCGAGTTCCGCGCCGCGCGCGTCCGTGCGCTCGCCTGTGCCTCCCAATTGGGACCCGGAGAATCCGGAGCCGCCAGATCCCCCGACGAGGTAGTGTGCTGGGGTTCTGGGTTCGGACTGGGCTGGACTTGTTGTACTATCACTGCTCGGTCTTAGTGGACAGCTTCATTAATCGCTTTCGTCTTCGCACGGTGTACCTTATTAGTAGTGTTGTGTTGCACGTCGTTTGCTGTCCCGTTGTCCTCGCATTTTCGCATTTGAATGATACTCTCCGCCGAGCTGTCCGCGCCTCCGCCCCTCGACGCACGCACGCGCTAAGCGCCGCCACTCTGCAAGTGCATACCACCACCACCGTCACCGCACTCGGCGACGTGCTGTCTGGTGAAGCAGCCATGCTCGGGCAATATATGGTGCGTGCGTGTGCTACATGAAGGCCGTAGACACCCGTAAATGTCAGCCACCTAACTTCTCAATCTCTAGAAGTGACTCGTTTGCTGGAGTTATCGGGCCAGGCTGCTGGTTCTAGTCATTCGCACCCTTTCCTATGACTTCCTCGAAGAGTCTATATTCACGATGAGGCTCCATTGGCATACGCGAGTCAGAAGTTCTGGTTTAGCCTGACGTGCTCAAGCAACAACAAATCCATTTGAGGAGCAACTGTGGCTGACCGTCAGCCTCTGGACATTAGCATAGCGAAGGCTCATAGAACACCCGCAGCTCTGCTTATCTGCACACCTTTCAGTAAAGCCGGGCTTTGCATCTGCATCTTGCTCGGTCCTCTCGAGAACTCATCAGAAGGCCGGACCTATTCGCTTGTTTCTCCGCAATGCAGCAACTTCGTCGCCCAGCTCGCAGGTTCTTTCGCGCCGTACTCTTGACGGTAGCAGCTGGCCTGGTCGCCGGTAAGTGACACCCTAGCCGTCCGACCTCATTCATTGTTGATGTGTGTGCTCTGTAGCTGATCCCAACGACTGGGTGAACGTGAACTACGTTCTACAACAATCCAGTGGTGGGGCTACAGACGCTGCGAGGCAGAGCATCCTCAACAAGGCCAGCGGCACGGCCAAGTCAGGTCCTTGGAGTCAGCCTCTCGTCACGCTGACCTGCACACGTCCTCACTGACCAGCACATTGTATAACTTAGGCGTCGTTCCGAAGAATGGCATCACACCGCCGAGCGGAGATGCGCACGACTACCTCAGCTGGGCGCCGTAGTAAATCGGGTTCTCATATTTTAGGATTGTATGCGGCTGACAAAAGCGTGTTTCAGCCACTGGCCGGACTGCAACTGGTGCTCGAAGGGGACTAATCATCTCTCTGGTCCGAACAGAGGCGACAACAGCACCGACGCTGACCCAGGCGACGACGGCGGTGGCGACCCCTCGGACGGCGACGACCCATACGAGGATGGTGGCGGCGACGATGACGATGCCTACGAGGTGTCAGCTCTCAACAACATTGCCATCTTGCGTCGAGAGCCTGGTCATACCGCAAGCCACGGTTCGATGCATCATCGGATGATCAGGCGGAAGCGCAAATCGCTGCACGATGGCTTCGCTCGGAGTGCGCCCGTAAGGCGACAAGACACCGCCAGCCCTGACACGTCAGCGACAGCGACCGCGGATGCGTTGGATGGACTACCTTTGCCAACAGACGGGACACCACCGCTACCGACGAGTCCCCCAGATCTAGGTGATTTGCCGTCGACCGGGACATCTACCCAGTCCTCTGTGAAGACGATCAATGGCACTCCGGCACCTGCTCAGGCACCTGCGAAAACCAAGGCTAGCAAGTGCACGCCGTCCCCGGCAAAGGCGCTGGCGCCTTCAGCCAGTAGGTGGCCGTCCACCTGCAAACCTCCATGTACTGATTGGTATGCACACAGCTTGGACTACCTGTCCATATGCCGTACATGATGGCAAGGTGAACCCAGACGTGAGGACACTCCCAGACTCACCTGCAGCGGTAGCCATGTCCCAGTCCGTACTGTACAACGCGGTCGCATACGGTATGCAGAAGACGCGGACGTACTCGCAGAACGCCGCCAAGTTCATCGACGCGTTCTTCCTTGCGCCCGCGACAGCGATGAACCCGAACATGAACTACGGCCAGCAAGTGCGAGGGCCCGGGAAAGATCACCAGATCGGGACGTTCACCGGCATCCTTGACCTTCGTGGTCTTGTGAAGGTCGTGAACGCCATACAGCTCATGAAGGCTGCTGCAAGCCCCGACTGGACACCGGCGAGAGACAAGGCGATGACCGACTGGATGAAGTCCTACGTTTCTTGGCTCGAGAACAGTGCCCTCGGGAAGCAGACAGCATTGAAAGCCAAGTAAGCGCATCGTCCGAGTTCTCCCCATTCATGCTCTGACGCCTGCAAAGCAATCATCTTAGCTTCTACGTGAACCAGCTCGCGGCGGCCAAGATGTACATCGGAGACACCAAAGGAGCCCAAGCTGCGCTTCAGAAGTACTTCACGGACCAGTTCTTGGACCAAATTGCTGCGTCCGGAGAGCAACCATTTGAAGCTGTCCGAACCCGGCCATTTCACTATCGCTGCTTCAACCTGGAGGCAATGATTGTGCGTAACGATATCAAACGTTCTTCTTTCCGGTGCTGAAGACGTTCCCCTAGACCAATGCCAAACTTGCCGATCAGTTGGGCATGAACTTCTGGACGGCCAAGTCTAAGTACGGAGCAACGATACAAACCGCTCTTGACTACACCATGGGGCTCGACCCGAAGGGCGAGGATATTTCGGACATCTTCCCTCACGTCGCCGCGGTCGCCGCCGCGTATGGAGACCCGAAGGGCAAGTACGCAGGATTTCTGCAGAAGAAGGAGAGCGACTACGCTAGCCAGCCATTCTGGTTCTACGACCAGAGCGGTGCTCTACCGAACTCGCCCGCTGGTGGGCGCGGCAAGCACCGGCGCGATACCGAGGCCCTTGTCGCTGAAGGCGCCGCGAATGCTGTCGACTTCGCGGAGGGAACGGGAGCGCACGTCCTGGATGATGTCAATACAGGCGAGATCCACTTCGAGTGTCCAGCTGTATTCCAACAGGCCAAGGAGACGGAGCTCGAGGACGGGTTGTTTGTTAGCTGCGCTGACCTCGAGCCGTTCTACGAGATGTTGTCGACTGTAGGCCCAGGAACATTGTAGAATTGAGCTCTTTCTACCATTCAGTGGTCACCGAAGTCAATCTGGAGCGCGTGGAACTCACATCGGATGAGAGAGCCGATAGAGAGAGCCAGACCGGGAACGCCGGGAGTGTGCCTGCAGCTGACCAGAGGCGCCGGAATACGGACAAACAAGAGCGTGCGTGACACTTCTGCGCCGTGTGCGCTGTTCCTCGTTACGCCATCATCCACTCTCCCTCTCACCTCCGTGTATTGTATTTTCCTCTCCTCCACGACACGACTTAGACATGGCCGACGCTGCTTCAGGCTCGACTGAGAGGTCCGTTCAGGTGAAGCTTGTGCTGCTGGGTGAGTCCTGCTTTGGCTCGCTGCGGCCGACTGCGGCCTCCCATCTCGTCTGCCTAGTCTTGCGCCAGTATACTTCTGGGAGATGCACCGGAGCTTTGCGGACGCCGTACGTGTGGTGAGCAAGATGCTGACCGTGCGTCTGTATACAGGTGAGGCGGCGGTCGGGAAGTCATCAATTGTGCTGCGATTCGTGCGTAATCTCCGCATATCTCTCGTGTCTGCTGCTGCAACGTGCTGCTCCAGGTCTCCAACGAGTTCCAGCCTAACAAGGAGCCCACGATCGGAGCTGCGTTCTTGACGCAGAAATGCCGCCTTGATGACCGTGTGCTGCGATATGAGATTTGGGATACGGCGGGTCAGGAACGCTTCCACTCCCTCGCGGTATGTGCCACTACGTCGTTTTGCACAGTCCCTGTGGCTAATCTAGATCGCTCCGTGAAGCCCATGTACTACCGCAATGCCCAGGCTGCCGTAGTTGTCTACGATGTGACGAAGGCGTCGAGTCTCGAGAAGGCGAAGACCTGGGTGAAGGAGCTCCAGCGGCAAGCGAACCCTAACATCGTCATCGCTCTTGCGGGGAACAAGATTGATCTCGTCAACTCCTCCTCTACCTCTGCTTCATCCACCCCCGAGTCTGAGGACGAGGCAGACGACGCAACTGCTACCCCTGGCAACGACAGCGCACCCTCCGGGGAACCCGAGAGCCTCAGGCAGGTGCCCAGGGACGAGGCGGAGGCGTACGCGCAGGAGGCCGGGCTGCTCTTCTTCGAGACGTCCGCAAAGACTGGCGAGGGCGTCGTAGAGATCTTCACCGAAATCGGTAAGTGGCCTCGCACCACTTTGTTTCCAAGTGCTGCGCTCACTGAGCGTCCTGCTCTTAGCCAAGAAGATTCCGATCGACCAGATTCTGGCTTCGAGCCGTGGCGGCGCCGGCCGCCCTGGTGCCGCCTCTGGTCGCACTGGTGCTCAGGAGGGTGGTGTCAACCTGGAGGAGAACAACGCGAAGAGCAAGGATGCGTGCAATTGCTAGATCCGTCGCGTTCCCTGTCTTCCCATACATGATTCCCCCACCCACCCGTTACGAGCCTAATGCCTTCTTATCGTACTTACCTCGATCTCTTCCTCTTCACGCTTTGTCTCATCTATATGACCCTTTCCCCTACATGTATTTGCTGTCGTATTGGAGCGGTATTGGACTGACATATCATATGTGGATGTTGTCTACCCCATCGAGCGTGCCGCCCTGCCCCGCAGGAGGGCCCTGTCTGACCTTTCCAGGACGACAAGCTCAGATTCCGATGAGTAGCTGTGCAGACGGGGAGCTGCGCTCTTCCCACACATCGCCAACTGCGTGAAGCACGTTATATTTGTACAGGCGCATATGTACACATTAGATACAAGGGCAGGGGTTCGTGCGGCCGGAGATGAGTCTGGTGCGGCTTGCTAGGGAAACAAAGTCAAGATCTTGGTTCTATGCGGACGGTCATGATGTGCAGGCAATTCTGATTCGGGGCAGATGCATGGAAGCCACACTTCACTGCGTCTCATGGACGAGGTCCATGTACGGAGGCGGGTGAACGACGCGCTCATGGTCGCTCTCGAGATCCGGTACGCGGTACGGCGGCGGTGCGTGCCCATGGGACTCGCCCTCGTCATGCGAAGACAGGACGCCATGCACAGGCTGCTCCGTGAGCTGCCCGAAGCTCGTATGCGGGCTCTGCGCACGCACAGGCAGCGACGGCGGGCTATCGTGCACATGCGCAGCCCCTGGCGCCCTGAAGTCGGATGAGTCGATCGACGGCGGCGGGTCCGACGGGTCGTCCATGGGTGGGGGAGGGGGAGGCGGGAGTAAGTGGTCGTCGACGTCGACCCCTGCAGCGTCAGCTGCACTCAGGCCCTGCTGTTCCAGTGCGAGACCGAGCGCCTCCATCGCCGCGCCTCCGTCGAGGTTCGCGAGCCCGGTCACGTCCGTGTCGCGTGTGGCCATCTCGAGCGTTGGCGGCGGCGTGAACGCGCGCTGCGGGAGGACGTCTGCGTACCCGTCGAACTGTTCTGAGGGGAGGAAGCCGAAGAGCGTGCCCTCGCCGTCGAAGGCGACGATCTCTGGAGGCGGTGGCGGAGGGGGTGCGAGCGTGGGGTCGTCTGCGGAGGGCATGTAGATCTCGCGCTCGGACTCGAGGAAGGTGGGTAGGCGGGTGGAGGTGGAGGCTTCTGCCTCCGCTTCGGTTGACCAGAACGGCGGAGGGGCTTCGCGCTCTTCGAACGGTGGTGGTGCACCTGCGATCGCGCTCGGGCCTGCTTCGTACTCCGGTACTTCCGCGTCGTCTTGCCTGACTGTCCGCGTGGGCGGCCGGTCGTGCTTCTTGTGGTATGCCTCGTCGATGGAGGCTTCTACCTCGGGGAGCGGGGCATTAGGCGGGAGGATGTTCAGCGGAACCGTTAGGGTAGAGACCCGTTCCGTGTGGCTTGACATGTTCATGAACGTCGCATGCACATGCAATCGGAAGGAGACTGAGTGCAGGAGCGTCGACTGGGTGATAGTCGCACAATCTGTGTCGGGATCGTAGGAGTACAGATCCTCAGTCGAGAGCTGGCTTGGCGAGTGCGGTCTTGATGTCTGCGAGGGCGGATGTAGTACAAGACGGACGCGGATGGGCCTGCCTGGATGCAGTCGACATGACGCGCCGGACAAAGCGACGACTTTGCGCTCTCCGTTTTCTCCTCGCCTTGAGATGAAGTCCACTCCTTCCCTCGAGCTCGACGGCATAGCAGTCATCTTCTGCGGAGACGGCAGAGGGCCCGCGCCATGCGCGTCCGACAAGACCTCAAAGTCAGACTCGCTGAGCTGCGAATCCTCCCGCCTGATATCGATACTCCGCACGAGCTCCGCCCTCAAGTTGCGCAGACGCAACCCCTGCTCTAGCACGAGATCCGGGGACGGCGCAGGCACGGTGATATAGATCGGAATCGGCTCCCCCGCCTTGAATGTCGTGCGCGGGAGCTGCACCTCCACCCTACTCGGCTCCGTCAAGACCCTTGTCTCCGGCACCGGGTACAGGACATGCGTGTGCGACGTGTACCGCCGCGTGTGCACGACGAGCGAGCGGGTGAGCGGTGGCTCGTCCGCCTCAAGCGGGTAGATCGTCGCAGTGAGCGTGTGTGAGAGCGCGGAACGCGACGTGTGCAGGCACTGCGGCGTGTCCGGCGGAAGGGGTATTGAAAACGGGAAGCTCGACCGCTGCTGGCCGTTCGCAATGGCATCCGGCGAGCTCACAAGGTCCACCTCGGTATGCGCGAGCTCGATCTCGCGGCTGTATGCCTTCTCGACCGACCGCAGCGATACCGTCCTACATACACATCCCGTATCCACCTGCGATGAGCGATGCACGCGCACAAACGAGAGGGGACATACGACTCACACTTTGCGCCACCGGAAGGACGCGTCCGCGCTCTTGATCTGGAGCTCGCCCTCGATCGCGGCGCGCTCGCCGTCCGCGCCGAGGAAGCCCTTCTGGAAGTGCACGCCGTCGGCGGCGGGCACGATGAGGATCTGCGGGCCCGCCCCGGTGCTGCTGCCCATCATCCCCGATATGCCGGCGTCGCTGGCGGCGTCGGGCGCGGAGACGAAGCTGCCGTCGGAGGCGGAGGAGGACAGCGGCGCGTCGGACTCGGACGGCTCTTGCGTGTACGTCGGGGGCAGGTCTGCATTGGACATCGGGTTCGTGAGCGGGTGCGAGGGTGGTGCTGGCGATGAAGATGGTAGATGTGAAAGAGAGAGATGGGTGATGAGGGCTATGGATGGTGGGCGGAGGAGGGAAGGAGGGGGAGTGGGGCGGGGGCGAGATGCATGGTCGGAGACGGAGCAAGCGCAGTGCAGGATCCCATCTTGCCGCCGCGCGCTGCGCCTACATGCGTCCGCGTCTGCCACAGCTGACGAAGACCCAAGCCACTGTGACGCTGCACCGGTCCCTCTGCATGGCGCCTTGGCCTGCTCTCGTTTTGCTGTATCGCGCTGCGTTCTGCGCACTCACCGACTAGGATCGGTTTTTTCGCTGCTTGGATAGCAGCGTTCTATCGAGATCCTGTCATGTCGCCACTGCTGCAGAGATACGAGTACACTTGACATGATACTCGACATCTGGACGTTCTACGACAGCCGGGCGCGCACCGTTCAATCAGACAAGTCATCAACCGCCGTCATGGCTGACAGATATCGTATTGCTACGGGTTACTGGTACACAGAAGCACACGCCACAAGAGGAGGAAAGATGCTGGTGCGTGACGGACAAGAAATCTACCGCGGGTGTCGAGGAGGCACCTACGTGCATAGAAAGAGGTCAAAGCCTGTGGAGGCACCTCGTTTGAATCCCGGGACCGTTGATGCACGACAATCTTGGCTGCGATCTGACCTCACGCAGTCGTGGGGTGGGCGACCGCGGAGGATACCTTAGCAGCCAGTCAGTATGACGGGTTCACAAGAGCCCGCTGGTTGGAAGGAAAGCGGTGATATTGATCTGCGTAGGGTACAGGATGATACTGCGCGTGTCTGAGCACATTACCGATAGGTAGACTGCGATCGTGAGACTTACCGGTGCTAGTGCTACAGGCGGCGAGGATTGTTTCCTACACATATTGGTTGAAGTCAACACTTTCGCGAGTGAGAGCGGCTCGAGCAAGAGAAGCTGAGAGGACGAGTCGATCTTGGCTACACATTGACCTCGCACAATCACGGGTGTAGATTGCGGAGGCTTCGATAGAGCCTGGGGATGGGTATGCGGTTCGGAAGGGAAGATCACGCATAGTATTCATGGCAAAATATGTACACGGAACTGCGAGGGGCTCTCAGTAACGCATCCAACACAGTTCCTCAGGACAACTCACCTATGCTACAGGAGGGACGACTTCGATGAAGGGATGTTCTTCCCGGAGTGTAGCACGTCGTCAATGAGGGTTATTGTGACGGCGCAGCTTCGTATATGGGAAGCCATAGATCACTCTTGGCTACACATTGACCTCGCACTGCCATTGCCGGAGCGGTAGGCGAGGCTTCGATAGAGCCGGTGGTATGTCAGACCGATAACGGATGGCGTTCGCGGGGTATCTTCTATAGGCTACAGCAAGTGGGAGGTAATGATACATCTCAGAAACCTGAGCGAAGATGTTAGCATCATATATCACTGCATATACGCGATGGAAGGCTTACAGCATTGACAATCAAATGGACACAGCGGGGTATCTGGACGGAAAATGAGGAAGACACCTGCGAAGTGTGTGAGAGATACTGACCGCCGCCCTGGTCCGTGATACCCAGTTCGTCTTCCTTATAGATAGCGAAGCCCTCCTCAGTTGTTCGTCCTATGGGGTTCGTCAGCTATGCACGACGCGTATCGCAAGAGACGACCACTTACGAGGACCTGTGCCCCGGGAGTCCTTGAAGCGTTCCTCCTCCTCCCGGTCCTTCTTGGGTTTCTTGGTTTTTGGCGCTGCAGCGGAAGGCCTGTCCGCCTTCCGTGCCTTTGTGGGCTTCGCAGAAGGGAGGGCTGCAGAAGGGTCGAAGACGGTCTCTGGTACCTTGCGCTTTACGGGTTTGGCGTCTGCAGGCTCTGCGTCCGCGTCCGCGTCGTCGCGTTTGCGCTTTGCGGACTTGTCCTTTTTCTTTTTCTTCTTCTCAGGAGCCTGAGAGGAGGACGAGGGAGCTGCGGCCGAGGATTTGCCCTTGGAAGCAAAAATCTCGTCTATTTCTGAGGGGGGCATGGGAGGGAGAAAAATGAGAGAGAGGAGAGAGCGGTACGCGCGCCTAAATGGGCGGCGGAGGGCGGGCGCTTGGGAGTGATGCTGCTGTGACAAGGTGTGACAGGGAGGGGCGTGACAGGCGGAGGAGGGTTGGAAGGAGCGAATCGGACTGGAGCTGCGCAGGCCCAGGAGAGCGCACTCGGACTCGGACTCGGAGAAGGCCCAGTCTGCTCGGAAATACACATCCCCCCATGTACGTCCTCCAGCTTCATCTCCTCCCTCGCACTCCCCGTCCCGCTCATCGTCCACGCCCACAGGCAGCAGAACGTCCCCAACATCGCCCCCGCCTTCCACGGCCTCCCAGGCGGCCCATCGATATCAGACCCCTCGGCCGTGACCTCGAATGGCAACCCCGGCAGCGGCAGCGGCAACGGCGGTGTCCCGAATCTGCCCTTCAATCTCGACCCGTTCACGGCTAAGCAGATGGCCGCCCTCCAGGCCACGAGTCTCGCAAAGGCCGCGAACCGCTCTGCGCCAGGCGGAACCTCGGCGTCTTATTTCGGAGGAATGTCGATGAACCAGCACCAGCTGAACCCGTCCACGCACTCACACCCCCAGAGCCACGTCCAACCGCAGCCACAGACACAGACGCTCTCTGCCCCTTCCCGCCCAGATGCCCTGCCCCCCCATGACAGCGCCTCCTTCCATCCCCTCCCCCCAGACCAACAGGCGCCCATCCAGTCTCCCACCACGCCCATGAATGTGCGTCCCTTTCCCCTCCTCGCCATGTCTGACCTCATCCCCCTCCCCTCCCACAGCCCGCGCAAGTGCAGCAGAACCCTGCTGTCATGCAGCAGATCATGCAGCAGCAGCAACGCAAGCGCAACTGGCTCAACGGCCTCGCCACCCTCATGGTCCAGCGCGGCAACCCCCTCCCCCCGCAGCTCACCGGCGTCCCCTTTCCACCCAACTATGACCCCGCAAACATGCCATGGAAGTCCCTCGAGGTCTCCCCCACCGATCTCGGCGTCGTCCGGCTGGCAGGGAAGGACGTCGATCTCTTCAAACTTTGGACCTTGATCATACAGTCGGGCGGCGGTCAGAAAGTACGTTTCTGTCTTCCTTTGTCTCGCGTACTCCTCGTCCGACCGCGCTTGCGCCTATCAGGTGTCGCAGAAAGGCGCCTGGCCCCTCGTTGTCCAGCAGTTCGATCTCCCAGAGGCGATGCCCTCTCTCCACAACCCCGCCGAGCTCCAGCCCACCGCGGCCGTCCTCGAACGATACTACACCGTCCTGCTCGGTCCCTTCGAAGAGGCGTACCGCAAGAACATGATGGAGCAGCGCGCCGCCATGGCCAATCGTATGCCCGGCGGGCCTCAGGGCCCTATTAACCCCCAAGCGCGCCCTGGCGGAATGGTGGGCATGCCAGGACAGAACGGGATGCCCGGTGGCACCTCCTCTGCGATGAACATGATGTCCCAGGCCAGCGCTGGTCCCATATTGGACGGATCCCTACCTGGTCAGTTCCTCCCTGCCCAGCAGGCCGTCCCCATGCCCTTTCACCAACCTAACCCCATGGCCACAGGCGGTGGCCTCCCTACGAACGGCGGTCCCCATCCAGCGATGAACGGGAACGGGATGGCGATCCCGAAGATGCAGCAGGGCGGGTTCCCCAACATGCCAGGTGGTGTGCCGAATGGCTCTATGGACATGGAGCACGAGCTGGAGAGCCGCAAGCGCAAGATGCAGGAAGCTGTCGAGTCGGAAGCGAAGCGCGTCAGGCAGAAGACAGGTACGTACGCGTAGTTATGCGTCGTGGAGAACGTCGCTGATCACCTGGTTCCAGGCGGGTCGGACGTATCGGATGCGCGATCCGTGAGTGGCTCCATCATGCCCCGGTAGAGTTGTCCACTTACATCCTCGCATGTAGTCCGTAGCACCACCGGGGACGGTCGATGGCCCCGTCGCGCCGCCCGTGACGCGCACGATCCGGCAGCCGTCGCGGCGGAAGATCGAGTACGTGCCGTACGCGCGCGAGGTCGACACCGCGGGCGGGCGCGACCTCGAGCACATCCAGGCGGAGTGGGCGCGCATGTCGACGAAGCCGATGCGGCACATCGACGAGTGGGGCCAGGTCGACATCGACGCGCTCACGCTGTCGCTGCGCTCGCGCGTGTCGACGGAGATGTCGTACGCGCTCACGACGTTCACGATCCTCACGCTGTTGCGGGGCTCGAACCAGGGCGGTGGGTTCCCGATATTGCAGGCTCCGGAGCTGCTGGACGAGCTGGTGGACTTGGTGGAGGACCTGGCGTTCGAGGACGTGGAGGATGAGGGGTACCCTGATGAGGTGTCGCCGATCATCACGCATAGGGAACTTGTGAACTCGCTCGTGGAGGACGGGACGAAGCCGTTCGCAGCGCTGGAGCGCGAGCAAGGGGCGAAGGATCCGGACCATGGGCCTCGACATCGACCGGCGGAGATTATCCTCGTCGTCATCAACATCCTCCGCAATCTCTCCGTCGCCAGCGAGAACCAGGAGTGCCTCGCGAAACACGAGAAGCTCCTCCACGTCGTGCTGAGACTATGCTCCCTAGCACCCTCCTCAAAATCGTCCTCCCCATTACCACTTTCCTCGGTGCTTTCGCTTGCGGACCTCGTCACGATCCGCAAGGACGTCATGAACCTCCTGCTCAACATCGCTCTCCAGGTCAACCTCTCGCCCGCTCCGCCCAAGGAGCTTTTGCTCACTGTACGACGAGCGTACGAAGTCCTCGCCTCGTACCTCATCGACCCCACGGAGGCAATATCACCCTTCCAGTGGATCCTCCAGACGGGCATTCCTCCCGCTGTACACCAGCCCAAACCACCCGCGCTCGCCGACATGGCGCTCGAGACGTTCTCGCGCTTCACTCTCCCCGACGACAACCGCCAAGTCGTCTCGAAAGCCGTCCCCCAAACGTGGCTCTGGTCGCTGCTCGAGGCGCTCGTGCACCGGCTGCCCGTCGCGGACAACGACTTCCAGGTGATCATGCGCGACGTGTGGCTCACGTACGTCGAGCGGCTCATCATGGCGCTCTACTCCCTCGCGTTCCTCGCGCCGCCCGAGGTCAAGGAGCGCGCGAAGCGCGACCGCCAGCTCGGGTTCCCGAAGGTCATGCTCCGGCTCGTGAAGAAGTTTACCGTGCACGCGCCGCCCGAGCTCCGCCACCACTTCGCGATCTCCGTCCGCCGCGCGATCGAGGCGATGAAGATCGTCGACGACGCCGAGGACGCGTTCGACCAGAGCCGCTCGGCCGTCCCGACGCTCGCGTTCGGCATGGGGTATGGCGAGCACGGCGACAACAGGGTCGAGCGCGGGATGGGCCTCCTGAGCGGCTACCAGGAGGACATCACGCTCGGGCTGATGATGCACCCCGAGCTCGTGGACGCGTTGCTCTTCTCGGAACTGGAGAGCCTGGTGCGCGTTGGTCGGTGAGGAGCGACGCGGTTCTCGGAGCATGTCTTGTGCGAGGACTATTCTGTAGTACGATCTGCTTTCAGGCTCTGCTCGTGTCGTTTTATACCACTATGTGTATCTGTATGTTGTATATTCCCGCTGTTGTGACTATGCTCACCCTTTGACTGGACCTGACATACACACGAGTGAACCAAACAACGAGGATAGGCGATCCGGAGAGCGTTATACAAGTAGGTGTCCTGAGGAGTGCTACAGTGGTTCGGAATAACGGTGACGAATCCATGCGTGAAAACACTAGATACTATGATAATGATAGCGGGTCTGTCCGTGGTAGATGGCCAAACGCAGTCACTGTCCCAGAACGCTCGCCCCTGTCAAGAGAGGAGACGGTAAGCTCGAACAAGTGACGTCTGTGTGAAAGAAGACTAACACGATGATAGGAACGTCGCCTTTGTACATATCGCCCAGGGCGAATGTGCCCACGTCATAATCGCACTGCGCAAGGATGGTCCCGTTCAGTGGGTCGTCGGACGATCGCCTCACGTCCCACAGCCTCACACAACCTACATACCTAATGTCAGCACAAAAACATGCAGGTCGGCACCCTGAGCATACCCGGAGCAACTCACCGTCGATCCCTCCGCTGACCAGCCCGACGCCGTATGGTGCACCATCAATCCACTGCGTCTTGACGACGCCGAAAGTATCGTTACCCACGTCGCCTTCGTGCGCAAAGTTGTACAGCGGGCCTTTCGTTAGCATGCGGGAGTCGTACACGTCGACCCAGTTGTCCGATCGGCCTGCAGCGATGTATATCCCGTCCGAGCTCAGCGAGAGGGAGTTGATGTCCATCGCGGACTTGTCCGAGATGTCGACGAAGGGTTCGAGCTCGACCTTTTGCACCGCCTTGCGCTCACGCCTCCGGGCATCGAATTGTCTGAGTGCGTAAACGCATTCAGAGCCCTCGGTCGCAATGAACAACCGCTCGCCTGAACAGGCACAGCGGATCA
This sequence comes from Trametes cingulata, assembly GCA_022385765.1. Classification (NCBI taxonomy): domain Eukaryota; kingdom Fungi; phylum Basidiomycota; class Agaricomycetes; order Polyporales; family Polyporaceae; genus Trametes; species Trametes cingulata. Next base: position 1,916,690 of record MU277982.1, on the reverse strand, counting down.
GAGCCGAACAGGGTAAGTAAGAGGGCAGTGGGCTTACCGGCAGGATCGACCGCAAGTGTACTGCAGGCCTCCTTTGCTGCATCGAACTCGACCACCATCTCGTGTCGCTCGACGTCGAATGCCTTGTGAAGGCCGTTGGCGGTTTCGAGACATGCTGATGAGGCGAACAGGATGTCACTGGAGGAGCTGGCTCCCCACGCCATCTCCGCCGTAACGTGTCCGAGACGGGCTGGGGCGATTACAGCCTTCTTGACCGAATTCACTCGATGGAGGTCGACAGAGCTGGAGGACGTTTGCCCGTTAGCCTGTGATACAGAGACACTCCAGTGCTGTAATATACCCGTCGTCACATTGAACGGCAAGGATAGACCCTCCTGGGTGATACTTGACCACTTCGGGGTTCTCCTCGCACTCAACTATACGGAATACTCTGAGTTAGCACAAATACAAATACATGTCGGAAGAATAACTCACTTTCCTCCACTATCTCCGGCGATACCCCTTCGCGTATTCGTTCGTAGTCCCACACCAAGACTCTCCTGTCTCGACCTGCAGATGCAAACTGCGTAGGACTGCCAGATATCAGTATCAAGACCGACAAGTCCCAGTGGGTGAGGGCAGTTTCATACCATGACGGATTGAGAGCAACATCATTGACGGTGAAGAAGTGTCTGGCGGGTCGACCTATGTTGTGCAGATGTTGAGCATTCCCTCACAAGCAAGAGCGTAGGAGCCAGCGCAAACCTGTCTCGTCGCCTGTCTGGGTACTATGTCCATCCAAGATGTGCCCTGAATTTCAATTAAGACACTGCCATTCAGTGGCTACCACATGTCGCACCTTTGCCTTCGGCCCAAATCACTAACGAGCCTTCTCGGTTATCTCGGCCTGGGGTATCTGATGTGCAGACATATACGGTTTATGTCGATAATGGCTAGGGAGTCAGACTAGGTCCTTACCATCTAATGCGCCGTCGGCAACCGCACTAGCTACGACGATAATACCCTTATGCTGAACAATGGTGTTGATGTCTGTCGGCAGAGTATTCAGCTACTCACTCCAGCAGGACACTGTCGAGGAACTTACTTCCAGGGGCTAGCCTCATGGGTGGTTGAGGCCGCAGACCTATCCAAGGTGAGAAGTCATCCTGCCATCTCCAACCTCGTGTCCTGGGATGTGAGGCATATGGTGCCTGTCTGCACTAGCAGGACATCAGCATGAACTTCATCGCACCCACGCGAAGCAGTTGAACTTACCAAAGACCATACATGAGGCTTCTGAGAGCTCATGTTCAGTGACCACCTCAGTACGGCTGACTGTCGCTGTTGATGCCGGATATGGTCCTGCACAGGACGCTTATTTGTGACAGACAACGCTGCCATTTGCCGCGAAAGCCCATCCGCGTAAGTCTCTTCATCGTGGATGTCGTGCAATCTGTCATCCCTGTCTTCAATGGGGTCCCACTATTATTTGGTCATCAGGACGTCCGGGGCTCAGGTGCTTGCATCAAGGACCTACGTTTGGTCCGTAGTCCAAGTCGAGCGCTGCATACGCGGTCACATAGTCTTCCTCCTCCCGACAATCGATCTCCATGGGGTCCTAACATAATGATTATGACGACGGCCAAGTTGGGGTAGCACGATGGGCTCACCTCCTGCTCCAGCGGGCGAGGATCCTGAGGGCGAGTGCTGTTGGAGACAGACATGTCTCTGCGTCTACACCTTATAGGTACCTGCGAGGGCTTGGACGGTGCCGATTTCTGCAGCGACAAGAATGATCAGCCCATATTACTTGCGCTTGCACTCGGGACTCACCTTCAGAGGGGGCTGTTCATCTTCACTGTCAGTGATGCATATGACCTCCGCGCTGGGCGGTGGAGGAGCACGAGAAGTCGCTCGCATCGCAGCGTGACTGCGTTTAAGTTGAGGATTTGTGGCAGCATACTGGTGCGTCTGTTTCTGCTGCTTGAGCGGAGGACCTGCATCCGAGTCGGATGGTGCACGCTTAGCACGCGTATCGCTGCGAGAGACAAGCTACCCACTTATGGTCAGTCATTAGAGGCATCCAAGACTTACGTTACACTACGTACATCCGTCTTTCCTGAGCTTGGAATTTGCACTGTGGGGGTTGTAAGGCGTTGGTGTGTTCCCGGTGTCTCGCTAGAAGCGCCGCGAGTGAATGGAACCCGGACGGCTTCGACGGGAGTCTTTGACTCTTGAGGCTTGGGAGTCTCGTTGAAGCCCGTATAGACGAGGCCTTCGTCCTCAAGTTCCTTGACATGCGCCTTGCTCTTGGCTGGGTTGCGCTTGAAGCCGGTAAAGACAATCTCCCCGTCGTCCGAGAGCGAGTCAGGAATGTCGTCGACGTCGATATATTCCACCGGATTCGGCATGATGAGGGGGAGGTAATCGAGACCGGTACGTTTAGTGTCTCAGAGACGCATAGAGCACGCGAGGAAGAGGTGTGGACGGTGGCTAAGAGGTGAGTAACTTGGAGAAACGGCGGCTCGAGAGGTGCTGCCACAGTACAAGGCAGATTCCGGCCCGGCGAAACGCGACGCGTTCGCGCGATATAGGGTCACGTGCGCGAGTGCGCTATAGCAGTCGACTCACCGAGCAGCCACTCCACGCTCGTCCTTTACCACACGCTCGGCCTCAGCTGCAGCGCAGGATGCTCTCCCGCCAGCTTGCGAGGCGTGTCATTGTCCGTGCACCGCGCCGCTGGGCGCACTCACCCGCTGCAGCCCTGAAAGGCCTGAACCCGGTCACGGAGGACGACCTGGCCATCTTTGCCAAGATTCTGCCACCCTCTGCCATTCTCTCCACTCTATCTCCCAGCGCAACTGACCCAGCTGAACTGGAGCAATTCAACAATGATTGGATGAACAAGTACCACGGGAGGTCGACGACCGTCCTCAAGCCCCGCACTACCCAAGAAGTCAGCGAGATTGTGAAGTGGTGCAACCAGCGGCGAATAGGCATCGTTCCACAGGGAGGAAACACCGGTCTTGTGGGCGGCAGCGTTCCGGTCAGGGACGAGGTCGTCTTGAGCCTTGCCAATATGTCGAAGGTCCGCGCGTTTGACGACGTCTCCGGTGCGTATTGGACCATCCGCATGTCCCTTCACTAACCCATTCCGTCACAGGCATTTTGATTGCAGACGCAGGTTGCGTCTTGCAGTCTTTGTCAGACTACCTCGCCCCACACAACCACATTGTACCGCTCGACCTCGGTGCAAAGGGCAGGTACGGTCCCTCCTTCGGCTAATCCAATCAAGGTACTGATAGATACTCCTCGACCAGTTGTCAGATCGGTGGTAATGTCTCTACGAACGCGGGCGGTCTTCGATTACTCCGCTATGGCTCTTTGCACGGATCTGTCCTTGGTTTGGAGGTCGTCCTACCGGACGGCACTATCCTTGATCAGTTGACTTCGCTGAGGAAGGATAACACCGGTTGGTGTGCTCACTGTTCCAGCGCCACTTGACTTCACTCTGACACCACTCACTCAGGCTACGACCTCAAGCAGTTGTTCATCGGCGCCGAGGGGACGCTCGGAGTTGTTACCGGCGTTTCCATTCTGGCGGCTCCCGCACCCCAGGCTTCGAATAACATCATGCTCGCACTGCCGAAGTTTGAGAACGTCTTGCCACTGTACAAGGAGACGAAACGGCAATTGTCCGAGATTCTCTCTGCCTTCGAGTATATGGACAGGACGGTCTACGACCTCGCGGTTAAGCATGGACAGGGCCGTGCTCTCGACCCATCAGAGGTTGAGGGTGCTGAATGCTTTGTTCTTGTCGAGACCAGCGGAGGCAAGCGAGAGCACGACGAGGAGGTGTGCATCTCAAGGGACTGTTGTATCTGCTCACCTGCTCAGAACCTCCTTACAGAAATTGACCAGCTTGTTGGAGAGCCTCATGGAGTCCGATCGGCCTTTGATCAATACCGGTGTGCTCGCGACGTCCCCTGCACAGTTCTCCGCGCTCTGGGCTATCCGGGAGGGCCTCACAGAGGCTGTCTCTAAGGAAGGCAAAGCATACAAGTACGACATCTCGGTTCCGTTGCACAAATTCCAGGAGGTCGTGGACCGGACGAAGGAGCAGCTGAGGCAGAAGGGCCTCCTGCACGAGGATGCGGTGAGGCACGTCGTTGGATATGGTCATGTCGGTGATGGTGAGTAGTGTGCCTGCCAGCGTTTGCGACCATGCCAAGTGATTCTGTCTCCCAGGTAATTTACATCTCAACGTTGTGGCTGCTGCATACACCCCCGAAATCGAAGCCGCTCTTGAACCGTTCGTCTATGAACTAGTCGGTGAGTCTCGTTGTCACATCTGCTGTCTTCCCGTCTCAGGCTCTCTAGCTTCGTACAAGGGCTCTATCTCTGCGGAGCATGGAATTGGAGTGATGAAGACTCACGCGCTCCAGTATTCGAAGAATCCAACGAGCATCGAGTGGATGAAGAGGATCAAGGCGCTGTTCGACCCCAACGGAATCATGAACCCCGGAAAGGTCCTTCCGTGATACCTCTTGCTATATACTCTGGCGTAGCTATTCCACGATGTATCTGTACGCATGCGTCTCTTTTATGCAGTGGGCTCCCAGTGGCATGGAAGAAGCATTGTGCCTTGAGTCACGAGTGGTCACGGAGACATCGTCAGGATTGTAATTTGTGGCTAGAGGCGCCAGGCGTCTCGGCAAATTAGTCATACCAAGGATTTGGCCCGCCGAAGGCGGGCGCCTAGGGTGCCCAGTGGGGTTCCGAAAGAGGCACCCAGGATGGGGTTAC